>OY987260.1:1237756-1536122 GCA_963920725.1 Rhamphomyia laevipes
TTGTAATATCCTTTAGTTGACAAACATTTCTTTATAATTACAGGATCAGGTTATGTGGCTGGTCATTTTGTCATCCTCACCGCATTAAAATTCGAGTATATTTGAATTATTTCAAAGTTTATATTAAGGTAACGTGTATTAATACAAATATTTTTAAATAAATTTAACAAAATATGAAAATCTTGTCCAGTATTGTCAATGTTATACGTTTTTTTTAAATCATGAAAATTGTATACACCAACAATTCCGTTGAATACTGTCAATTCATATATTAAACGATGTTTGTGCTGGATTAAAGTCACCTATATTTGGCCATATCATAATTATCTATTATATAAACTGATTTTAGAAATGACATTACGCTCTTCGTTGTTTTTTCCCCATAAAAATGTTGGCTTTAACATTTAACGCAATCAAAAATACCCACATGTTAAAATACTATACCATTAACCATAACCTTAATACCATAAGGTTAATTAATACCTTATTATTGCAACATGTTTTGAGAATTATTATGTTGCAACATTGTATGTATATGTCACCATTAAAGTTCAGAATTCAGTTAATGTTAACTATAACTAGTTAATGTTAACATTAACTGATCGTCGATAGGTAATCTGATGAGAAATTTTATATTTTCTTTAGTACACATCCTTGTAGAGCATTTCGAATTGCAGTTACATTTTCGGTATCCTTGTCCTTTTCCAAAAGACTGAGATATTGCAGTTTGTATAGTAGACTTATTTCATCCTGAGCAATATATTTCATACTGAAAGGCAAGTAACAACTAATTTTTATCCACAAAATAAATTCTTACATGCAGTGGTAAACTGTACTTATGGAAAATTGAGTAGTGGACTTCTCTAAATATGATGAAAAAACTTTTTTCTAAAAAAAATTCCATACATTAACTAACCGCTAACCATTAATATCAATAATAACTAGTTAAAGTAAGAAATTAAGATTTTTTCGCACTTTAACTAGAAAATTTAGTTAATGTTAACATTGACTAGGTAATGTTGACACTCACGTATTTCGTACTTTAACGATAACATATATATATACTTTATATTAAGTGTGTAGTCAAAAACTATATTATATACCTAGACCTACAGTAAAAACTTTAATATGAGTTTTGATCCCTTTTTATATATTCTTTTTGATACAATTCATGGTACAATGTTTATTAAAGCATGAAACTTAGGACCACAAGCAATCGTTACGTTTCCTTTCATTGATTTCGTTCACGAGTTTGCGATCATATTATGTTTGGGACTTTAAAGATCTAAATTTTTTTTACATGTAATCACTATATTGTTTGCTTTGACTATATAAGATAATGGACTGCTAAACGATCTGTCATTTTCATATATTTTTAAAATAAAAATCGTAATTATAATTAATTAATTAATCAACATAAGTGACGTTTGTAGGGTGGCGTTTACCGGCAATAAAGAATACTAAAAATTTTAGTGTGGCATCTAAGTAGAGCATTGAAGTTAAACTTTGATTTTATATATCGAAATCTTTTCAGAATTAATTTAAATTATAAAAGAAAAATTGAACAAGTTGAAAATTTAATGATAATTTATTTTTTGATAATTCGTTTACTATTTCATATTTTTACCGGCAGGGGCAGCAATAGTGAGTGAAGATAATTCTGATTGATTTTGTATTTGCTTTTTGGAACTCAGTCATTGTTAAAAAAAACATTATTATATAAAAAACATAAAATTTATATAATTTAAATTATGTAGAAAAAATAAATAAGATAAAATATAAAAACCTAAAAAAAAACTTTGCTAAAACTGAAAAACTTCAAAAATAAAAATAAAAATAAAAGAAAATAAAAGAAAATAAATAAATAAAAAACAATATTTTTTTTTTTTTATATATATATAATGTATATATATATATTATATATATATAAATATAATTTTCTTTTCGCATTTTGACATTTATATAAATATAATTAATTAGAATATTTTATTTTTTTTTATAAATTTTTTATTTTTTCAACATGTGCTAACAAAAATAATTGTTTATATTATAATTATTTATTATTTTGCAATTTAAATTTTTAATTTTAATTTTATTTTTTAAAAAAAAAAATATATATATATATATCATTATTATAATAATAAATTGAAAATTAAAAATTATTTTAATATTATGAATTAAATGTTTCTAATAGGATTTTTATTTTTTTATATTTTTTTATTATTAAAATTAAATTGTATACAAAATTTCATAATGATCCAGTTCGCGGTTATTATGATTCGAGTCAATTATGTTTTAATATATAAAAAAAAAACATTAAAATAAATACATAATGTATATTATATGTAAATCAATAAGTCAAACCAAATAGAAAATATTTTTCTGTTGGGACCTGTATATATACACCAAAATGACATTTGGTATATATTTATTTGGGTACGTATTAAGAATTTCGATTTCGGTTACTTTTTACATCGTCATTCATTCGTTCAGTAAAGTTCAAAATTTGACGTTTTCATAATATTTTTGTTTGGGAAATCGATTGAGTGGACATACATATATATATATAGGTCAAATCGGAACGAATCGAATTGAAAGAGTTTGGAACTATAGTTTGGAATTTTATGAATCCCAAAACTGATGGAAATGTCAAGAGGAATGAAATTTGACAAACACAAAAGAAAATAATATGTGATTTAATCGATTGCAATCGATAGCTATGTGTTCAATCTACTTAACAAGTAGAATCGAATCGAAACTGAACTGAACTGATAGAAACTGATGTAGCCAATGAATACTAAACTGAACACTACTGATGTAGTGTCAATTCAAAATTGAAAGTGCATATATGTAAAAAATCAACAAATATAAAATTGTATTGGAGCAGTTTAAACTAAATGCGAACATTTTATAATAATGCCATGCAGTAATTTGATAACTAAAAATTTCCAATGCACACGTTGACATAACAAAATTTGACAGATTAATTATTAATTAATTTCAATTAAAAATAATAAATTAAACTTAAAGACTGTTTTACTAAACAGTGTTATTGTACGTTCAAAATTGTATTGCGAATTTGGGTTCAGTTTTAGTTAGACTAACTCAGTTTTAGTTAGACTAAAGACTGTTTTAGTTAGACTAAATGAAATTTGACAGTTGATTGAAAGTATTTTTGTTGTTGTTGTTAAACTGGTTATATTCTTAAATTCCAAATGTTTTTATTAAAATTTGTTGTATATGCAAATTGTTAAAAACAAATTATATATTAAGGTTTTGTTATTGATTTAACATTAGAATAGTTATTTGAATGACGTTTGACAGTTGAACAGGTTTTTTTTTTATAATTATTAGTTAATTTTTGACATTTAAGACTTTTGAACTGGATATTGCGTCAATGTCGTAAATATGTATAAATTTTTATAATATAATTATATTTATTTATTTATTTATAGTATAATATGCGAGGTTTTTGTTTATATTTAATATATTTTTAATATTATTCTTATTTATATTTAATATTATAATTTTAATTATTACTATTATTTTTAATATTTATATATATTTTCTTTTGTAATAAAGTTCTACAAAATAAAAAAATTAAACAAAATTTATGTCGTAACAAATATATATGCATAAAAACATAAAAACTTATGTAATTAAAAATTATTCTTTTTAATTCTTTTATTTTTGTTTTTTATGTTTTTTTTTAGTTATTTTTACTATAAAATTAAAATGCAGCATATTATTTTAAATTATATTAAATAAAGAAATATAAAATAATAATAATAATAATTAATTGTTAAAAATAATTATAAATAAATTTTTTTAAATGTTATAAATTATTTTTTATGTGTTTTATTTTTATTTCTTATGTTTTTTTTTTTACAATTTTGAAATTTAATGATTTTTGTTGTTGTTGTTGTTGTTTATTTTTAATATCATAAAGAAAAAATAATTATGCTTATGTTTTTAGCATAAAATTTTTGTGTTTTATTATTAAAAAAAAAAAAAAATTAAAACTTATTTAAGAAGCGTAACTTATTTCAGATCTTATTTATTATTTCTGATTTTTTAATCCTTATTATAAAGCGTGTTTTTATTTATTTATTTATTATAATTATATTTAAAAAATAGTTTTCTTTTTTTTTACACATTTATTTTTAATTTATTTAAAATTTAGTTTTTCATAATTTTGTATTTTTTTTTTAATATTGGGAAGTTTTTTTTTTCTGTATTATACTTTTTTATCACAAAATATAAATATATATAAGAGTATTTACGATAAGATTATAGTATAAAAAATTTATTGGGAATATAACTTGGTTTCTCTTTCTCTCTCTGTATCCGGAAAATATTATCATTACAGAAAACTTTCTATTCTAAATTGACAAAAATATATATAAAAAAAAAACCGCATTAAAACTTAATATACATACGTTTTATTTATCGTATTAAAATTTAATATACGTTTTATTTATTTGTAATTGCTTAAATAACATCATCATTGTTTTATAAGGAAAGTTAGTTTCAATGCAAGTTACACAAGAACATGCAATCTTTTTTGAAGTTTCAATAATTACGTTTGACATTCTTATTATTTATATGTGAAAAAATATTTATTAGTTTCGACTAGATTTATTTTAGAATATGATTTTATGATTTTTGTATTAGAACTTTTCTGAATTTTAAAATTTTGCCAAATTTTTATACGTTATTGTCATTGATATATGTAATTAATACCCATTCCAATATGTAATTTTTATATATTTTTCTATTATTAAAGAAATTTAAAATGGCTGTCATTTTGTAATGTTGAATTTTCGATTTTCGGTAGAGTTATATAATATCAACGCAAGCAAATTCCCAATTTTTTGATACTACTATGTTAAAGGAAACACTCTTTATATAAATAAAAAAAGAGGAAAAATTAATACATATTTAAAAAAAAAAACAAAAAAAAAAAAAAAAAAACAGACAAAATTATAAAAAAAAAAACTTTTAAAATATAAATAATTAAAATTAAAATTTATAATAAATTTTTAGTTTTCTTTGTAAATTGTAAATAATAATAATAATAAAAAATATAGTAAATAATAATAAAATTAATATAATTAATAATAAAATCTTTATTTTATATTTTTTTATAAATTTTTTTTTTTTTTAATTTTTTTGCTTTACTTAATAAACTCACCGCTCATTTGGCTGTAATTGTATAATTTTTGTAATATCTCAGTATTATTATTAGATGATGATGATGATGATGATGATACAGATGAATTTTCAACAGCATTAATTTGTCGTAATAAATTATTTTCCATTAATAATTGATGTGTAGCTGTTCCATCAATATTATTATTATTTATAATTTTATTTGATAATAATAATGATGATGATGATGATGGTGATAGAGTTGTTGTTGTTATTGTATTTGTAGTAGTATTATTATTATTATTATTTATAGTAGTAGTAATTGTTTTTGATTTAGTTATATTATTTTTAATATGATTTTTTTGATAATTTTCATTTTCATGATCGCCGCCATTATTATCATTATTATTATTGATTGATGATTTTGTATTAAAAAATTGTTGTTGTTGTAATTGATTAATATTTGTCAATGATGTTGATATAGATTTTTTTTGTGATAAACATTCTTTACCATTAATATTATTATAATAATATTCATTATCATAATTATTATCATCATTATCATCATTAATGTCATTATAAACATTATTATTACTATTGTTATTGTAATTATCATCATCATCATTATTATTTATATTATTATGTTTATTATCATCATTATAATAAAAATTATCATCATCATCATCATCATCATCATTATTATCACCATCATTATTATCAATATCAATAATATTATTATTTATTGATGATGATGATGATATTTTATAATTATATTTATATTTTTTATTATTATTATTATTATTATTATTATGATGATTATAATTTTTTATTGAATTTGTTGTTGTTGACATTGGTTCTGATACTAATGATGTTGTTGATGATGTTATTGCTGATGTATTATTAACACTATTAAATATTGAATTTTTAATATTAAAATAATTATTATATATATTTAATGATGATAAATCATTTTCTGTTGTATTTTCTTTATTATTATTATTATTTATAGCTGATTGTATAAATGTTCTTGCTGCAACAGCAGCTGTTAATGATGATGATGATGATGTTGTTGATAAATTATTTTTTATTTTTATATTATTATTATCAATATCATAATTATTATCATCATCAATATTATTATTATTATTATATGTTGTTAATAAATCAGATGATGATTTAATCATTAATTTAACTTGAATAATATGTGATGGTGTAAAAACATGTTCTTGCATATTTACATTTTTTATTTTACATATTTTACAATCTTCTAATTGGATTTGTGTTGTTGTTGTTGTTGTTGGTAAACATTCTGTTGAATTATTTGATTCATTTAAATCTAATGTTGTTTCATCTAAATAACAACGATTATTACGATTTTTTTTCTCTTTAGCTCTGGCATTTTGGAACCACACCTAAATTATATAAATTACACAAAAAAAAAAGTAAAAAATAAATAAAATTAAATTAAAAAAAAAAAAAAAATAACATTTTAAAATAAATTATTTAATTAAATAACAACAAAACATATTTTTTTTTTTTTATATATATTTATATATTTATCAAATAGCAAAAATTTTATCAAAATCTCAAATTAAAAAAATTATAAAAAATTTATAATTGGAAAAGAAAATTAACAAAAAAAAAAAAACAATTTACATGCAGCAAAAACATAACTAACTAAAAAAAAAAAATCAATAACATAAAACAAACAAAATTTAAAAAAAATATTTTCTTTTTATTTATTAAAAAAAAAGAAACAAAAAAAAAAAACAAAAGTAAAAAACCTAAAAAAACAAAATACTATAGAAAAATAGAAAACATTAAACAAATAATGTTAAACGAATAATGGTCAATTTACAATGTCGATGGCGTCGGCTTGAACTTAATCACAAAAATTTCAAGACGACAACTGCATTACAGCTATTATTATATTAGCTAGTGTCATTCACTTTAAACTTTGTGCTCAATGTGGTAACACTGGGCATGAAACTAAAAAAAAATTCTCAATTGTTAAATTTTCATTATCATACATTTGTATATACTTTCGTATAGAAAGAGATCAAAACTCATATAAAAGTTTTTATTGTGGGATTTAATCTTAAAATTAAAATCCCACAATCCACACTCATAAAGCTTTTTAAATTTATACACTTTTTATTTTTTTTGGAAGTATATGGGCATTTTGGAAAAAAAGCTTGTTTTCATACAATTTTTTTTTTTTTACATAAGTTTTGATCTCTTTCTATATATTCTTTTTGATAATATCCATTGACGTTTAATATTGAAGTTAAAATTTTCGTGCTTAAAATTTCAAGCCAACATTGAAGTTACATTAATTATTATTGTATAGATAAAAAAAAATTAAAACATATATTTCTCTTGTTATTAAAAGTTCATTATTGTTTGGCGGCGGGGGGGTGGGATGAGGCTGGGAGTTTTTTTTCGAAAATAGATATGTTCTTTTTTTTAAATTTTTTATATATATATATATTTATTTATTTTTCTATATATATAATTTATTTTGTTTTAAACCTGAACGGAAACTAACCTGAACGACACGTTTTTGTAATCCAATTTCTCTGCCAATATTAGAACAATCTTGCATAGTTGGTGTTTTATTATCAATAAAAAGTTGACGCAAGATACGAACTTGTAAATGGCTCATTTGTGTACGAAAACGTTTTTTATTATTTAAATATTTTTTTAATTCATTTATATTATTATTATTATCATTATTATTATTATTATTATTATAACAACTTTGTGTACTGGATGATGGACTAGATGATGATGAAATCATATCATTTCCATCATAATCATTAATAATTGTATTATTGTAAATTGATTGTTGTGATTGTGATGATGTAAATAAATCAGATATATTTATTAAAAAATTATCATTATTATTATTATTATTACACTGATTATTAAAATTATTATTATTTATATTATCAATAATTGATTTATTTTTATAATTATTATTATTATTATGATTATCATTTGAATTATTATTATATTCAATATTATTATTTTGTTTTAAATTACCATTACGTATTATACCAGAGCTCAAATCTAATGGATTTAAATAATTTTTTAAATTAATTTTTAATTTTGATGTTTGATCTTGATGATTATCAAATATAATATTATTATTATTATTATTATTATTATCAGAAATATTATTTGAAATTAAATTAAATTTTTCATCATTATTAATAATTGAATCATTTAAATTATTATTATATAAATTATTTATATTATTATAATCAATATTATTATTTTGAAAATTTATATTATTATTATTAATTGATATATCATTATTATTAATTAATGATACTGATGTTGATGATGATAAATTAATTGGAATTTCTGAATTATTATTATTATTATTATTATATTGATTATTATAATCATCGTTTTGTATTAAATCTGGTATTTGATCAATATTTATAATTTGTTTGTCGTTATGTTTTGTTTGTAAATGTGATTCTAATGCTGATTTAATTTTAAATATTGCACCACAATATGGACATTTTTTATTAATTATTTGTAAATTTTGACGAAATTGACCTTTACGTTCACGGGCCCGTGAATTTTGATACCATACCTTTTTTTTTATTTTTTTTAATTTTTTTTTTTTCGTTTGTTTGTGGATTTTAATATTTTTTATTATTATTTTTTGATTATGATTTATATAAATATAATAATACATATCCATTCAGGAGGAAAGCATAATATTATAAAAAGGAGAAATTATTTTCGTAATGTCTTTTATTTTTATTGTTTTTTTTTTATAAACGATAACAAATTACAAAAACTATAAAAAAAAAAGAAAGAAAGTTAAGCTAATAAAACTTTGAAAAAAAAAAAAAAATATAGAATTTTTTATAAGTAAATTTTACATAATCCAAAAACAAATAAAAAAGAAAAAGTAAAAAAATAAATAAAAAAATTCAAAAAGTAATCAAACAAAACAAAGTGACAAACAAATTTTTATTGTTGTTATTATAAAATGACACGAAAATTACTTCTGTAGTTTCCATTTAACAGCATTTTCTTTATAGTTTTTTTTTTTTTTTACTAAAATGAAAATATAAAAAAAAAAAAAAAGAAAACACAAATCAAACTAAAGAATTTTCAAACAAAATATAAATTAAAAAAATTAAAACAAAAATAAAATAAAAAAAATTACCTTAATTAATTATATTTCAGTTATTGGCTAATTAATTTGATAAAATTCAACTTAAATATCAAATGCTTTGCTGAGCTACAAGGATTTTTGATAGTTAATACGTTTTGTACGTTTCGTAATTTCATTATTATAAACTCTTTTGTATAATATAATTGAAAAACGTTTCTTAATTTCTGAATCACGACGAGATTGATCTATACAATTATAAATTTATCAAGAAAATATTTATTTTTTTTTCAAATGGAAAATGGGAAGTGTCACTTCATTATCCTAATTTTTGGTATAACAAAGTTAACTATATGCGTCTCTATTCAGATCTTAAGGCTAACGTCTAAACAGGCCTTTAATTAATAAAGTCTAAACTTGCCTGAATTTTGACTTCGAAAAGCTTTCAATATTAAAGGGTGGAGTATATAGTTTCGATTCTTCGTTCAGTAAAGTTCAAATTTTGACGTCTTCATAATATTATTTGTATGAGAAATCGATTCAGTGGAAACGATTGGAATTTTTGGCAAATCCAAACTGAAGGAAATCTCAAATGTATAGTTTCAAAAAAATAATAATACATACATGATTTTATCGGTTACAATCGTTAACTAAATGTTCTCAGTCTAGTAAACTGAACTGATATATATAGAAACTATGTAGCCCCAGGTTAAAAAGGTTGTATTGAGATGATTAGAGCATATTAAAGCTAATGAATTTTACTTGCTGATTATATAATAATTTCAATGTTAACATTAGTATTGAAATTACTTATAGGGCCGTTGCTGAATTGCAATAATGAAATCCCATAAAAAAACTGCATGTAAATCCAAAACGGATTATTTGTCATTCAATTCAATTGATTTGACTATATAGTTGACTTCCCCTCTCGATCCCAGTGCTATAATGAGTCAAATTAAAGCCTAAAGGCTACATTGTTCCTATCAGTTCAGTTCAGTTTCGATTCTATTCAACGTTTAAGTAAACTGAACACATATAGTTACCGATCACAAAATCGATTAAAAACCGCACATATATTTTGTGTTTTTGTTATTTTTGAAACATAGTCAACAATTTCATTTCTCTTGACATTTGCTTCAGTTTGGATTCACAAAATTCCAATCATTCCAAACTCTTTCGATTCGATTCGATTTAATGCGACCTATATGTCCATTCAATCGATTTCCTATATAAAATATATATAGGAGACGTCAAATTTGAACTTTACTGAACGAAGAATCGAAACTGAACCGATCGAAACAATGATTAACCCTGGCTTAAAGAATAAAACAGATTTTTTTTTAATAAATTTCCACCCTATAAACCAAAAGTTAAGGAATTTTTTGTTCAGCGCAACATTAAATTTGGATTTAAACCCAGCTTATCTAAATTGTCAACATGATGAAGTAACTAATTTTTTTAATTTTAAATGAGTTTTACCCTATATTTTAATCACCATTACAGATTGGAACAAAAATTATTACCCCAATCGTAAGCAAAACAAAAAAATATAATTAATTAAGTGTTTTTTTTTTTAAAAAAAAAAAAATCTATTTAGGCTTGCATAAAAAATATCTCTAAAAAAAAAAAAAAAATCAAAAATTTTTTTTTTTTTCATTTTTTTTTAACTTACCTGTACAACACGTTTTTTCAAATTGACTTTTTTTGATATTTCTTCGAGCATTTTACGACTTGGATTTGATTCATTCTGATAACATTCATATAAAAAATTTAATTGTTCTGGTAAAATTGTTGTTCTTAATCTTTTATTATTTTGTTTTTCCGATGATGATGTTGTTGTTGATGATGATATTGTTGTTGTTGCTGCTGTTGCTGTTGTTGTTGTTGATAATAATTCAATATCTTTACATATATTATTATGATTAATTAATGTTAATGGAATTGTTGCTGTTGTTGCCATAATATTATCATTATTTTTATTACAATTATTATTATTTAAATTTATATCATTATTATCATTATCATTTTTATGTTTATTATTATTATTATTATTATTAATTAATTTCATATTATTATCAATATTTATATCACAATTATTTATAATTTTTAATTTATCTTGAATAATTTGTTGTTGTTCGTCACCAACCTCGCTCCCATTACCAGTTAATAATTTATAATTTGGAATTAATTTTGATGTAATTTTTTTATTTGATATTATTTCATCATAATTATTATTATTATTATTAAAATTACTGTTAACAGTATTATTATTATTATTATTACTGTTAACAGTAGTTGTTGTAATATCATTATTTATATTATTACCGGTATTTAATATTATATTATCATCATTGTTATTCTGATTATTATTATTATTATTATTATGAATTGTATTTAATTTATTATCATAATTATTATCATTAATAATACCATTAAAATTATTATTTTTAATACAATTATTGTTAATAACAGAATTGATATTATTACTATTATTATTATTATTAATTTTATTATTATTATTATTATTATTATTATTAATATTACAATTATTAATAATATTTATAGTATTTGTCAGATTTAACAATGATAAATCAAGATTTTTTTGGGGCGAGGCTTCTAACTGAAAAAACTTTTTCGATTCAGTTAATTGATAATATTGTAATAAAAATTCAATATTTGGTTTATTATTTATATCTGTTATTAATAATAATTCTTGTGATGTTAATTGTTTATTAATTGTTTCATTATTTATATAATATTGATATAAAAATTCATAATTTGTACGTTTTTTTAATTCATTTGTTTGATAATAATTTGTTAAATATTCTAAATCATATTCATTATTATCATCATCATCATTATTTTGTTGTTGTTTTTGTTGATTATTATTATATTTTTGATTTTTATTAATATTATTATTATCATTTTGTTGATGTTGATGTTGATGTTCATTATTATTTTGTAAATAATATTGATATAAAAATTCATATTGATCATTTTTAAATTTTTTATTAATTATATCATAATCATTTTGTTGTTGTTGATTATTATGTTCATTATCAATTAATGTATCAGATAATTTACGTTTTTTATTATTATTATTATTATTATTTTTTGTTAAATCAATAGATATATCTTGTTCATTTGATTGTTGTTCATCTTTATTATTATTATTACATTTTATAGATGATATTGAATTTATTGATGATGATGATGATGTTTGTATATTTTGTAATATACCAAATGGTGTATTTTCATTATAATTTTGATTTAAAAATAAATTTGGATTCATAATATGTATTAATTGATGTTCTTTATATAAATCATAACGTATAAATGTTAATTGACATTTATCACATTCATATTTTTGACAATTAGATGATGATGATAATGATAATGATGGACTTATTGATGTTAATGATATATTATTCATTAATTTATTATTTATATCATTATTATTATTAATTTGTGTACCAAATAAATTATTTGATATATTTAAATTTGGACTAGTACATAAATTTGTTATTGATGATGATTTTTGTTGTAATATATTTGGTGTTATATTACCACTAATATTACCACCACCACCACTACCACTATTATTACTAATATCATTATTTATTAAACAAACATTTGTTGATGATGGTATATTTAATTGTTGATGATGTATAACAGAAGCTGCTGCTGCTGCTGCTGCAGCTGATGCTAATAAATTTGATGATAATATATTATTATTATTTGTATTATTTATATCAATACTAGAATTTGAATCTTCGCTACTTAAACTTTGTGCTATTTGGGCAGCAGCTATTTGTGCTTTAGCTGATTTTTTATTATTTTCTTCTTTAAAACAATGATTTTTTTGATGACGTATTAATTCATAATAACGTTGAAATACTAAATTACATTTTTTACATGTATAATTAATATTTGGTTTTTTTTCTTCAGTTTCATAAAATGAATTATTTGGTTGATTTTCATAAATTTTACGTTGTTTTTGACGAGCATTCTATTATAAATTATATTAAAATAAAAAAAAAATTAAATTAAATTAAAATATTTCAACAAATTTCCTAATTATAATTTTAATTTAATGTACAAATATAGTTTTTTTTAATAACATAAATTTCTATGTGAAAAACCGTATTTTAAACTAATAATTTTGAATAAAATTATAGAAAAATTGTAATTAATTTTGAATATATTAAAAAAACTTGTATAAAAAATACCTTTAACAAGCGGACACAAATTGTACTTAAAAGCTTTTTTCAAACATATTTGAATAAAATACTTTAAGAGGCGGTACATAATATATGCTTAAAAGCTTTTTTGCCAGTAGACTTGTATAAAATACAGTGAAAGACGGAACACAAGATGTGCTTAAAAGCTTTTTTCAAACATATTTGAATAAAATACCTTAAGAGCCTGTACAAAATATATGCTTAAAAGCTTTTTTGCCAGTAGACTTGTAAAATACCTTACGAGCCTGTACAAAATATATGCTTAAAAGCTTTTTTGCCAGTAGACTTGTATAAAATACAGTGAAAGACGGAACACAATATGTGCTTAAAAGCTTTTGGCAAACATATTTGAATAAAATACCTTAAGAGGCGGTACATAATATATGCTTAAAAGCTTTTTTTGCCAGTAGACTTGTAAAATACCTTAAGAGCCTGTACAAAATATATGCTTAAAAGCTTTTTTGCCAGTAGACTTGTATAAAATACAGTGAAAGACGGAACACAATATGTGCTTAAAAGCTTTTGGCAAACATATTTGAATAAAATACCTTAAGAGGCGGTACATAATATATGCTTAAAAGCTTTTTTTCAAATATACTTATATATAAATACATATACATAAGGGCGGAGCTTTTAAATGCTATTTTCAAATATTACGTGAATAAAAAACCTTTAAGGACGCACTATATAATGTGTACAGTATATTTGTTAGCTGTATTTTTATCAATTTCAAAATTGAGATTTTAGTTTGAGCATTAAACATATTTATAATATTTATGTAAGTAGTTTAAATTTTAATGTAATTTATAACATACTTAAATTCAATGAATTTAAGTGACACGGTTATACTTTATAATTAATTATTGAATTTTTGTTTGTCTTACCTGAAACCATACAACAATAACACGCGGTGATAATAATAATAATTTACTCAAATATTCTAAATCACTATCTTTTGGATATGAATTATTTTCAAAAAATTCTTGTAATACTTTTATTTGATAATCTGTAAAACGTGTACGATTTGCACGTTTACCACTTGATGTTGAACTATTTGATGAATTTGAATTTGTTTCAAAATTATTTTTTTCAAACATTTTATTTATTTGAAATTTTTTTGGTGGTCCCATATTATTTAAATTACCAATATTTGTCATATTATTTAATGGTATATTATCAATTTGTTGATTAATAATATCATTTAAATTATTATATGATGAACTATTTGGTGTTTGTGGACGTGATAGTATATCTGAGCTACCACTTTCTGATTTTGTTTCATAATTATTATAATATAAATTTTGTTGATTTTGTGATGATGATGTTGATGTTGCTGATTGATGTAAATGATGATGATGATGATGTAAATGATGATGATGCATCATTATATTATGATCTATATCATTTTCATTTTTAATTAAATTAATATCTGTATCAGAATTATTAATATCATCTGATGGTTCTGATTTAATATTTATTTGATCTGATGTACGATCTGATATAATACTTGATGGTTGTGAATGTGGACGTGATAAATTATTATTATCTTGACGTTGTTGTTGTTGTTGTTGTTGTTGATAATTATGATGTAAATGATGTTGTTGTAATAATGATGTATCATCTTGTTGATTATGTAAATTTAATTGAAGCATCTGATGATTATGATGTAAATTTAATTGATATTGATGAAGATGATTTTGTTGTTGTTGTTGGCTATTTTGTGAATTATGTCCAGATGATTCATTTGATTGTGATGATAGTGGACGTTGTTGTTGCTGTTGCTGTTGTTGTTGGTATTGTTGTGACTGGGGATGATGCTGCTGTTGTTCACCACCCCCAGATTCCACTAAAGGGGTCACTTTAGTTTGGCCTGTACGTTCATATTCTTCAATATTTAATGTTGTTGATGGTGGATTATTAAAATTATATGGTGAATCTTTATTCCTTTGACGTTCTTTAAATAATGTATTTCGGAACCAATGTTTAACAACCTATATTTAAAATTGATTAAAATATATATATAAAATTTAAAAAAAAAAATGAATTAACAAAAATATTTTTGAATTATTTTTTAAAGTAATGCATTATTTTTAAATGTATTTATTTTAATTCAAAATTGTATTATTTAATTAAAATCATATGCTAATGAAATTCAAAATAAATACATTACAAAAAATAATGCATTACTTTTAAACAACTCATGATTTTACTTACTTTCATTGGTAAATTAGCTTTTTTTGACATTTCTAAAATACTTTCTTCACTTGGTGAATTATTTATATCAAAATGTGCTCTTAAAATTTTTAATTGTTCATCTGTAATTCGTGTTCTTGCACGTTTTTGATTATTAGATGCAACAACTTGTGCAGCTGCTGCAGCAGCTGCAGCTTGTTGTTGTAATAATTGTACTTGTTGTACAGTATTAACATTATTATTATTATTATTATTAATTGTAGAATTTGTTGATACAACTGATGATATATCTGGTGTAATAGATGTTGTTGATGATGATGATGGTAAAATTGTACCAGTTTGATTTGATGATGCAGATGATGATGCAGATGCACCAAAAATTAATGGTGGTGCTAAATTCATAAAATTTAATGACATTAAATGATGAAATTGCATTAAATTTAACATATCTAATGTATTTAATGGTAAATTACCAACATTATTATTATTTGGAAAATTTTGTTGTTGAAAATTTGTTGATGATGGTAAATTTGTTATTAAACTTTGTTCCATTAATTTTTGTGCTAATATATTTGAATCAATATTATTTAATTTTTGTTGTAATTCATTTGTATCTAATGAATTTTGTATTGAATTATCAGTTTGTTGTTGTTGTTGTTGTTGTTGTTGTTGTTTTAATAATGCTGCTGCTGTAACAATTGATGATATTGTTGTACTACTATTATTATTATCATTAATTATATTTCGTATTGATTGATTTGGTGATGATTGTATTGTTGTATCTATTGGTATTGTAAAATTAATTATATCTTGTTGATTATTATCTAATAATAATTTATTATTATTATCATTTTTTTTAAAAATTTTATCATTATTATTTATATTACTATCATTTGATAATTCTGGTGATGGTGTATTATTATTAGAATTATGTTCTTCTTCTTGTTGTTGTTCTTGTTGTTTTTTAGAAAAATCTAATATTTCATTATCACCAATATTATTACCATTATCATCATCATCACAATTACTATTATCAAAATAAAAACTTTTAAATTTTTCAGCAAATTTTTCTAAAAAATCTAATGGTATCTTTTCATTATGTATTTCTTCACAATGTGTTTTTAATACAAATATTGATGAAAAAATTTTCTTACAATGTCGACAATAATATTTATTATTATCATTATCATCATCATTATCATTATCATCAACATCATCATTATCATTATTTATAATATTATCAGATGATATTTTTATTATATCATTATTATTATTACAATTATCTGTAGTATTACTATTACTACTACTACTACTACTTGTAGCTGCTGCTTGTGTTGTAGTAACTGATGCAGTTGATGATGATATTATTGATGTTGTTGTTGATGTTATTGGTATTATTGTATCTGTTTGTAATGATATTGATGATGATGATGGTGATGATATTTGTTTTATAATATTTAATTTATCATTATTATTTATATTTATAATTTGTGATGATGATGATGATGGATTTGTTGTTATTGTTGATTTATTTATTTCATTAAATTGTTTAACAATATCATAACCAAAATTTTCTAATAATGTTTTATAAATATGATGATTATTATTATTATTATTAAATTTAATTGGTATATTATTATCATCATTTATATTTGTTGATTGTTGTATTATTATTGATGATGATGATGATGGACTTTGTCTATCTGATTGATTTATATCAATTTTTGTTAAATTTGATGATGATAATAATAATGGTGATATTATTTGTTGATGTTGATTTTGATTTTGATTATTATTATTATGATGTTGTTGTTGTTGTTGTTGTTCTTGTAATCGGCAAGCTCTTGTTTGATGTAATACACTACGCATATGTATATCTAATGTACTACCTTGAGCATATGCTACTTTACATATATCACATTTAAAACGTTTTTTTGGACTATCATAATCATTTTCTGGACTTAATTTACGTTTATTCTGATCATTATTATTATTATTATTACCACTACCACCACTAATATTATTATTATTATTATTTAATATTAATGATTCATTATCTAATAAATCAATTGATTTTTTATCATAATCTTGTTGCTGTTGATTATTACGATCATATTCAATACTTGTTATTGTTGATGTTGGTGGTAAATTTGATTGTTGTTGAATTGGTGATGTTGCTGGTGATGATGTTGTTATTGTAGATGTCGCTGTTGTTGTTGTTGTTGTATTATTATCATATTGTTGTTTTTTTAATTTATGTAAATGTGATACACTATTATAATGTACTAATAATATATTTTTTTGTGTAAAACTTTCACGACAAATATCACATTTAAATGGCCGATTTGGATCTAAATATTTTTCTAATGGATAATTATTATTACTATTATTTAATTTATCATTGCGACGATGCTGTTGTGTTTTATAATGATTACATAAAAATAATAAATGTGTATATGATAATTTACATTTATGACATTTATATTTACGATTAATATCATTATAATTATCAATTGATATTTGTTGTGAATTCATATATTCATCTAATTCAGTAATTTGTTGTTGTTGCTGTTGTTGTTGTTGTAATAATATAATATCATCATTACTATTATTATTATCATAATTATCACGTATTAATTCATTATTTATTGATGTATTTGTTGATGTTGTTATTGAATCATTATCATCTTGTTTAATACTTGATGTTGGTGATGATTCTGATATTATTGTTAAATAATCATCAATAATTGGTGTTGTTGAAATTTTATCATCATTATTTTGTTGTTGTTGCTGTTGCTGTTGTTGTTGTTGTTGTAATAAATCATTATTTAAACTATTTGGTGAATCTGGTATTGGACTACAAGATGTTGATAATTGTTGTAGATGTTGTTGTGGATGTGATTGTTCAATATGTTTTTGTAATGATTGTGTACTACGAAAATTACGATTACAAATCATACATTTGGTTGCATCACGCATTGTATGATATAATGAATGTGCATTTAATTTATCTTGTGTTTTAAATGCTAATGAACATTGTTTACAACGATATTTATATACATGACGTTCAGATATTATTAAATTAATATGTGTATCTTTAAAATGTTGTAACATAATTGTTAAATTATTAAATACTTGTTGACATTGTTTTAATAAACATTGATATTGTTGTTGTTGTTGTTGTTCATTATTATTATTATTATTATTTATAATAATTTTATAATGTTGATTATCTTGTGCATGTTGTAATAAATTTTGATGTGTTTTTAATAATTGACCGCATTGTAAACATTCTAATTCTAATTGTTGTACTGTACCAGATATTGTTGTTGTTGTTGTTGTTGTATTTGATGTTAATGTATGTGTTGTTGTTGTTGATGTTGTTGTTGGTATTATTGTTAATGGTATTGATAATGATTCTATATTTTTATTATTATTATTATTTATATTATTATTACTATTATTTAGCCAATGACTAGTATTAACTAATTGTAATAAACGTTGTAAACCATCACTATTAACACTATGTATACCAATAACATGTTGTTCTAATGATTTTTTATCATAAAAATTATCTTGACATAATGGACATATAATAGATGATGATGATGATAATGTTGAAGTTGTTGTTGATGGTATTAATGTTTTTTTTATTAATTTATTATTATCTAATAATTGATTATTTATATCATTATTATCACTATCATTATCATCAATTGATTCATTATCATTATATTGTTCTAAATTTTCCAATTTAATAATTGATGATGATGTATCATTATAATTATTATTATTTAATAATAATTGATCATTTTGTTGTTGTTCTTGATTTTTTTTATTATTATTATTATTATTATAATTTAATTCATTATCATTATTATTTATAATTGATGATGATGATGATGATGCTGCTGCTGCTGCTGCTACAGATGCAGCTTGTTGTACAGCTACTTGAAATGCTTTAAATGCAATTGGATTTGTTGGTATCACAAGATAATCATGTTCTGAACAATTTGGATGTATTGTATCAATATGAATATCAATTTCCTGTTTTAATTCCGTAAAATATTCACAATTATTACATTTATAAAATGTTGTTGGTAATCGTAATAAATTACTAGTAATATTATTATTATTATTATTATTTGATTGTAAATCATTTGAACTTAATGTTGGTGATTGTAATAAAAATGATGAACTATTTGCAGATAAATCGGAAGCACTATTATTATTATAATTTTTATTATCATCAATACAATTTACAATACTACCACCAATTCGTTGTTGTTGTATTGTTGTACCAGATATTTGTCCACCTGATGTTAATAATGATGAATGATGATGTATATTTAATGGTATTTGTTGTAAATTTTGTCGTAAATTTAATTGTTCAATTGCTGTAGAATCATTTAAATTCATTGTTGTATCATATTTTTGTATTGGTGATGGTAATGGACTGGTTTTTTCACTTTTAATATCTGGAAATAATAATCAATATATATATGTACAAAATAGTATAATATAAATTATGACAATATAATTAAAATATCAAAAAAAAAATAATAATTATATTATGTATATATAAAACAGGGATTAGGAGCAAAAATTTAAAATCATATAGAGATTAGTAAAATCATCTTATATACCGAGTTCGTAATAAAAGACAGCAGTATCGGTTTCCTTACTGGGACACTGATGCTTGAACCCCAGAATGCATGCGTTTAAACTTAGATTAATCGTGTAATTGGATCGTGCAGATGTTGCAGTGATTTAGGGCAAACTTTTATACAACTGACCGGTATTAGCTATACATAGACGTAAATGTATAGTATACTCTGTAGAAGAACCTTACTATACAGCTCTGAAATTAGTGTCGAATTAGCACAGCACCAGGAACCTTTTCAAAATTTACTCTAATTATACGAAATCATTTGACATATACTAGACTTTAACCATCACGTAATTAATTCAATTATTCAATAGGAAAACTAACCAGTTTCCATCCCTGATTATTAGTATATATATATATATATATTGACACTATCATACAGTTATTTATATGATTAGAAGTATAGCTTCTTATATAATAAATACCATCAGTACGGAGATTCAACGAAGTATTAAGCTAGATAACAAATGCAATCAACTGCGACCTAAAAAATCTTTCAAAAGCAAAGACAAAGTTCAATTATAAACAACAACCTTATTATCCCTTTCCTTATACGTACGCAACGGAAACATGAACGTTTAAAGTAAAACACGAAAAGATGAAATGAGAGACTGTCTCCTCATCATCGTTACAAATTCTGCAAGTAGACGATAAGGAACAGTCAAATTTTCTAAGATATGGTAGTTGTTCAGATCACCTGCTGTGTGTCCTGTGAGGAAGTTTGTTTAGGAGACGTATACTTGATATCTATATTAAAAGATATAGAAGCTCAATAGTTCTTTTCCTATATATATATATATATAGAAGGAAACGGCGGGATAAAATTTTTGGTATGGAAAATTACAATTATACTTTAACATTTTCCAATAAATTTGCATTTGTCCGAATTAACGCAAGCTTTCCGAAATTAAAAAGGTTTCACTGTAACTAATGTATATTATGTAATATTAAATCTAATGGACCAGGCATATATATATATATATATATGTTACAGTTAAAGTGTTCACAGCAGTCAATTCATGCATTAACTAAGTAAATGGTTTGAATATTTAATAAATTTGTATTGGAAAAGGTGGAAATTTTATATGAAATTTTATATATGGTTAAAGGTTTGAATATAATTCAGTGTACACATTGACTGGCTGTGTACACTTTAACTATGTAACATATATAATTATCAAAATATTAAATATATATATTTTACTTACCATTATTATCAGTTATTTTAAAAACATCACCCAATTCTAATTGATCTAAATTTTCGCTACGTCTTTGAAGACAAACAAATTGTTCAACTTGAATATGACGTAAACTTTTTATATGTTGTATCATTTGTAATATATTTTGTGATTTATAATCACACAATTGACATAATAAACTTTTATTTATTTTATTTATAAATAATATTGTTTTATTATTATCATCAACAGATGATGATGATGATGATAATGATGCTGCTGTTGTTGTTGTTGATGCTGCTGTTGTTGTTATTGATGATGATGTTGTTGTAGCTGTATTATTATTATTATTAATTAATAAATCATTATTACTACAATTTGAATCATTTAAATCACGATTTTCATAATTTAAATTATTAATAATATATAATAAATGATTAAATATCATTTTCATATTATCATGTCGTATATTTTGTGTATGTATATTTAATTTTTGTATTGAATTTGTATAAAAATCACAACAATTACATTTTAATTGTATTGTATTTGTATTATTATATTTTAATTTATATTCATTATTAAAACCACCCTCTTTGATATGATTTATGTAATTTAATTTTTGTATATGTTTATCAGTTTTACTATGTAATTGAAAATTAGCTTTTAAATTTGTTTTATAATTACATAAACGGCATATATAATTATTATTAATAATAAGCATAATATCATTTGATGATGTTGATGTTGATGATGATGATGATGATATACGTGATCTATCAATTAATAAATGTGAATTTAATTCATCTAAATTATTTGTATTATATATTGAGCATATTAAACAACTATAAAATTTTGTTGGTTTTATATCTGGTTCAATTGGTGGTTCAAATGAATCTGGATTTAAACCTTGATCTGGTTCTAATGCACTATTTATTAATACATTTGCAGCTGCTGCTGTATTTGCTGCTGCTGCTGCTGCTGCTGCTAATGCTGCTGCTGTTACTGTATTTGTATTATTAGCTGATGTTGATGTTATTGTTGTTGATGATGCTGATGATGATGATGATGATGGTAATAATGGTGGTGATGATATAACACAACTATTATTAGATTGTGATTGTAACATTGAATTGGACGATATTATTGATGATGCTGATAATTGTTGTTGTTGTTGTTGTTGTGTTGATGCTTGATTTATTATATTTATTGATTGTGGTATTTGTGTTATTGAATTATTTGTAGTTGATGATGATGATGATGATGCAGCAGCAGCAGCAGCTGCTGCTGCACCTAATGCACCAGCTGCTGAATTTTGATGTAATAATTGTATCATTAAGGCTTGATTATATGCTAAATCAGCTAATGCTGCTTCTGGTAAAAAATTTTGTAAATTTGGTATGTTTTGTTGTTGTTGCTGTTGCTGTTGTTGTTGTTGTCCTAATTGTGATAAAGCAGCAGCTGTATTAATATTTGGTAAATTATTTGCAGCAGCAGCAGCAGCAGCCATATTTATATTTTGTTGGCTTTGTAAAAATGATAAAGCTTGAAAATGTTTCATATTATTTTGTAATACGGCCATGTTATGTGTGTGCTTTTCACTTGTCATATGTATTCTTAAATTACGTGCAACAGATGTTTCATATGAGCATACATCACATCGAAATGATGGTTTTGGTTTAAGTTGTTGCTGTTGAGATTGTTGAGATTGTTGTTGAGATTGCTGTTGAGATTGCTGTTGTTGTTGTTGTTGTGTTTGTGATTGTTGTTGAATATTTGCTATTAAAATTTTTGGACTTTCACGAATTTGATCTGTTATTATATTACTACCACTATTACCCGGTCCAATAATATTATTATTATTATTATTACCATTACCGGCAGCATTAGCTGATACAACAGCTGCAGCTACTGCTGCATTTTGTAAATTTTGTGAATTATTTAATTCTTGCATATTATTTAAATGTTTATCACTTTGCATATGTATTGATAAATTTCCTTTAGTTGTTGTTGAATAATTACAAATTTCACAACGATATGGTTTATAACCGCATGTGTATGATTCACCACGTGCTAAACGTGGATGTTGTTGACCTATATAATTTTTTTTTTTTTTTTGAAAAAAATAAAAAATTATCTATTTTATAATATATTTAAAAAAAAAAAATTATATAAATTATCATCAAAATTATATTTTTATACAAGGATCACAAGGATCAGTTATTATTTAAAAAGAAAAAAAAAGGAAGGTGTCAGAATATACAATGTTTCCTTCAAAAATATCCTTTGTTTGTGACAACCTTTAAGTATTCTGATGAAATGAAAAACAATTTGGAAACTCCTCATCTCTAAAACACAAAACGCTTATGAACGTTTTGTTCTTGGCAACGTTTGATCTTCAAATAAATAACAAATTGTTATTCAGTCTCTATTGCTATATTATTTATACAGTAAAAATTCACAAAAAGTAACTTCATAAATTGCAACTTTTTCACAAAAAGCAACTAACGATACTATAGCAAACATTTTTTGATTCTAGCGACGAGTGTCAGTGAAATTCACAAATAGAAACTTTTTAAATATCTTGTATTTATAGTTATAAACTATATTCTGAAAATAATTATTTGTCTCGCACATAAGGAAACTTTTAAATTAATATTGATTCAAAAAAGTTGCTTTTTCTGAATCTTTACTATACCATAATTAATCGCAACCAGTTTTTATTCCTGTTCCTGTGTATATAGTATAGTAAATAACCTTACCGACACTGTACAAATATCATTGAATTTTTGTATATGAAGAAATTTTATTTCAGGGGGCGGCAAGTAACCCTTTTAATATTTTTATCTTATATACCAAAAATTTTGAAGATTTTTATTTCGATTTATTGTTTCAATTTTCATCAAAATATTTATACTAAAATTTATTGAATTTAATTGTGTAAATCAATTATAATTTTTGGTTAATTATACCATAAATTTTTTTTTAAATAAATAATTTTAAATAATGAATTATTAATTATATTTATATAAATGAAAAGTTTCATATTATATAGTTTAAAACTTACCAGCTAAACAATATCCACATGCACTTTCGCCATCTGGATGTTTTTCTCTCATATGAATCTCAAGTGTTTCTTGATATTTATAATGCCAATTGCATTGGGGACATTTTAATGTTTTACATGAATTTCTTGTTGATATTTGTACACCACTATTTAAACGGGCTGAATTTAATATCATTTCACATCTGATAATATAAAAAATTTTTAAATTATTTTAATTTAATTTAAATTTTTTTTTTTTTTAATTAGGGTCTTGTTAAAATACCAGGGATAGCAAAACATTTTCAGATGCGGTGTGTGAAAAATAATAATAATAAAAAAAAATATATTAAAAAATAAATAAATCTGAAAACCAATCATTCTGCTTAGCCCAGGCATATTCATTCAAAGTGCCACTTACAAGTGAAAAACTGAAATTTCACACTAAAATACAATTGGATATAATACAGAAACAATTGTTCAAATTACACTTCATTATTGTTGAGCTTTAATTATACCGAATAGTATATAAATTTTCAGTATAACAAAAATTAATTGAATACAGTGAATTTTCGATATAAGGGACCGTAGCTGAATCAATTATTTTATAAGAGTAGCCAATATAATAAAAATGGTCGCTATCAACGAAAAAAAAGGAATTAGATTAGTAAATATACTCCAAATACAAACAAATTTGTCCATAATTAAATACTACAATGAATTTTCGATATATAAACTACTTTGTTAATAGCGACTTTTAATAATAGCGTGTGTCACGTGTTATTCGCATATTATAGTTTTGCCATCACTGTATTAAATTTATTATTAATTAATAAATTTACCTAGTACAATCTACACCTAATGGTCTTCCATTAATATGTTCTGGGCATGCACCTATTGTAAAGCTTGGTGCAGCTGGTGTTGTTGGTGACATTGTTAATTGTGTTGTTAATGTTGTTGTTGGTGTTGTTAAATTAATACTATTTGGTGATTTTGTTGGTGTCATTGGTGATTTATTTAAATTAATATTAATTAATTCACATGGTTTACAATCAATTCCTTTAATACCAGGATGTTCTGGGCATGTTAAAATTTGTTGTTGTTGTTGTTGGTGAAATTGTTGTTGTTGTTGTTGAAGGAACTCATTAATTAATTTAGCATTATTACTACCACTTATATCATTTTGTAATGCAGATGTTATTGATGAACTAGTACTGCTAATAATATTTCGGTTTTGTTGTTGCTGAAGTTGTTGGTGCATTTGTTGAAATTGTTGTTGTAAAAAATCAGCTGCTGCACTCAAACTATTATTATTGCTATTATTATTACTATTATTTATTGTACTACTGCTACAACTTGTTGTTGTTATTGGATTATTATTATTGTTACTACTACTACTACTACTACTACTGATATTCGAACTATTATTTGTTTTTGTTGGTATACTACTAGTTGTTATTGATGAAATGGCTGTTGCTGCTGTTGTTGTTGATGTTGTTGGTGATGTTGTTGTTGATGTTGTTGTTGTTGTTGTTGATGATGATGATGCTGCTGTTGCTGTTAATGTTATTGGTGAAATTGGTATATTAACTGAAGTTGATACTAATGAATTTATTTCACAATTTGTTAATAATTGTTTTGATAATAAATTATCAACAATTCGTTGTTGTTGATTTTCAGATGACATTTGACTACTTGTTAATGTTTTATTTAATATATTATTATTATTAGTATTAAGAGTATGTGTAATTGGTGTAATACAATTAATTAAATCACTAACATTTGTTGATGTTAATGCTGTTGTTGATGTTGTTGTAGCTGTTGTATTACATAATGATGCTGATGCTGATGATGATGATGATAATAATAATTGTTGTTGTTGTTGTTGTTGTAAAGAACATATACTGGACGTTATAATTTCAGTTGAACCAGTTGATGATATTGTTGTTATTTGTTGCATTAATTTATTTTGCATATCAAGTGGTTCTAAAAATGATATTTGTGGTTTTTCATCAACATTACGTTGTATAATGGCACTCGAATATTCACGATTTAATAATAATTTTTCTGATTCTTGTAAATCTAATGTATGTTCAGTATTTGCATGTAAACTAAATGATTTTGTATTACCAAAACTTAATTTACATATAAAACACATTAATATTGGTTTTTGTATTTTATTTGGTTCTGATATATTAACGGTTGCATCATGTGCTGTTACAACACGAAATGAATGAATTTTTGGATTATTTGTAGTTGGTGTATCTAAACAAAAAAAAAAAAAAAAAAAAAAAAATTAAATAAAAAATATGAAATATTATTAAATTAAATTTTAAATTAATATAATTTACAAAATTTTTTTTTTTTATAAAAACTTACTATTTAAACAACTTTCAGATATATTTGATAATGAATCATTTTCTGAATCAATTATATATGCACTACCATCTGGATTATAAACAATTTTCCCTTGAAAACTTTCAACATCTGAACATGATATTGCTGAGCCACCATCTGAATCATATTCCTATAATATTAAAACAAAAAAATAAATAAAATCAATACAAATTATCAATAGTCCAAGTCATTATTATATTGACAAAATTGATAAAAGAGTGACTCTGACCTATAAAGACTCTGAGTGACTCTGATCTAAAGATGTTAATTTTATGGAACGATTATCAAAATGATGATAAAATTATACTGTTCAAAAGAACATTATTATAATATTCCTATGAAGGAAACTCTGAAACGTTGTGGTCGGTATTATTGGTAATGGTGCTGAACTGGTGAAGCATGGATTCGATTTTAGTACGAAACTGAACCCTTAAATCATTATAAATATGTGTAAGTGTAAAAATAAGTGTATAAATATAGGATTGAGGAAGTTAATTGGTTGGTAACATTTATTTCTATAAATACTATATATTAAATAATTATGAATGGTAACCTTTTATCTGACCACAACTGTATTGAGAGAATTATATATTTACGTACTATTAATTCCATATAAAATGAACAATTTCTTAAAGAACAAAATTGAAAAAGTTGAATTTATATATAAAAAGTATAAAATTTGTAATAAAATTATTAATTACGAAATAATTATTATTATATAGTTCTCCTGGTTATGTATGGAGTTTTATTTTGCCGCTACTGTATTAATTATTTTTATTACCTATATACTATCAAAACCAATGTATAGAAAAAAAAAAAACTATACTGCCGTCCTAAGAAAGAAAGTCACATTTCCATTTTACTAGTTTTTAGATACATAAGTTTTACGTTTTTTATCTTTCGCACTTTCAAAATAAATTTTTATGAATAATTTCAAAAAGTAAATTCAAATTATAAGAAAAATTTTAAAGGATTAAGTAGAGAAAATGGATATATGACTTTTTTGCTTGGTATACGCACCCAAAAGAGAACTTACGAAAACGAAAGTATACACAAAAATAAGTAAAAATTTCCTTGCGTTTGTTCACAAAGAAAAAATGTCATAGAATCCAAAAAATATTCAAAGATACTAAGGAAAAAAGTCTTATAAGCAAACAAATTTGGTCTATGTGACTTTTTATTTTATCATATAGTAAAAGGCAGATAAGACTTTTATGTCTATAGGAAACACTCTAGAAGTGGTATAGATATGACAATTTTACTTCAAGTTTTTGAGTCATTTGCGCAGTTGGAAATGGAACTTTTTAGCTTAGCACAAAAATCAGAAACTCATTCACGGTTATAAATCTGCCCTAATCTCAATATTTGAATTTTGACGTTTGTGACTTTTTTTCTTAGGACGGCAGTAAATAGTATAAATGTTTTTATTGTGGGATTTAATCTTCAAAAATTTGCATCTATATATATATCCAAAATAATTTTATATGAGTTTTGATCTCTTTCTATATGCGCGTATACTTTTTGTTTCCATATAAAAATTATCATTTAATAATAAAATAAATAAATATAAATTTCTATAAAAAAAAAAACTTACTTCTGAATTAGTGAAACAACTTTGTGGATCTTCACGTTTCCGTCGACGTTTTCGTGGTGCTATATCGGTGTGCGGTGAATCTGGAGGAGGTGGCATTATATTTGAATATAATTTTATTAAAATTTTATTATAATTAAATGATGAAAATGATGACGACACCAATAATAATAATAATGATAATAATGATAATATTTTAATAGTTGATTTTAAATTTTGTTCTTTATTATTTGATGATGATAATTTTATATTATTATTATTATATTCAATTATTAATAAATTATTATAAATAAAAGTTTTTATTATTATTAAAATAAATATTATTACTGATGATTGTTGTTGTTGTTTTTGTTGTTGTTGTTTATTTGATATATATTTATATTTAAATTTATTATTTAATAATGTTGATTGTTCTTCAGTCGTTTTTATTATTAAATATAATATAAATTTATTAAATATTATATTTTTATTAAATTTTTTATTATTATTATATTTGTTTTTATTATTATTTTTGTTAATGATATTTTTAGTAATTTTATAATTACTATTATACCATTTATTAAAAACATTTTTATTATTATTATTTTCAATAATTAAATAATAATATATTTTATTAATATATTTTTTTAATAATAATAATAATAGTAATTGTTTTAATGATATTGATGATGATGATAATAATAATAATGATGATGATGATATAATCGGTAGTTCAATATTATTGAAACTACCGAGCAATGTAGCTCGGTTGTTAAATTGTTTCGTATCCGTAGCGGCTGGGCAATCGTCAATTTATAGATTCTATAAAAATTACAGAAATAATTTTTTTTTTATATATATTTTCAGAGATAATAATATTAAAAAATATTATATAGGAAAAAAAAAAAAAAAAAAAAAAATTTAAATTTAAATTTAATTAATATAAATAATAAATTAATTAAAAAATTTCATTATATCAAATATTATAATTATATATTTAAATAAAATAAATTAATAAAAAATATTCTTTATTATAATTACAAATCATATTTTGGAATGGACGAGTTATCTGGATTACCTTAGGTTAGCAAATTTACAGATAAAGTTTATAAAATGGGTCGTTAAGGCAGATATATGAACCTCCGTATCCCTACACTGGCGCAACCTATAGAGATCTATTGTGATTACCCTAACTAATATTTGGTCAGTTAATATGTATACCCAAGGCTACTATAGAAGCGTATAGTTTTACGGTCATACCACTGATCTTGAGAGGGCTTAGAAATCCCTTACCCAGATGTGTCATAGGCTTTTTTTTTTTTTTTGGGCAATAGCCTCGTTAATCACAGATGCAATGTGTTCCGCAGATTATTCATCATCCGAACAAAACCGACGCACTCAAAACTATAATCAGGGGATACATGAACGCGCAGTGATATTGTTTTATAGGTCCAAATATTGTTGGCGTTGTTGTAACCCATATACATTCGACCATTCTAAAGTAATTTAGCGAAGTTACTGGGCTTCTTTAATGTCTTTTTAACATGTATGCAATACACAATTTTAAGAAAAATATTGTAATTGTGAACCCGCAGATACAAAAGATTTTAATCCTTAAGTTAAGATACTATAACGTTTTAATTTAGCATGATCATAGCAGTTGGTCTCGCTATCAAATATTTTCAAGCATTCTGAATTTTGGATGTATAGTTATCATAAAAATTAAATTCCGAATATGAATTTCAGATAAGAGATGAATCGTATCATATAAAATGAACCATTTCTGCCATAAAACTCAATGTAAAATACAAAATATTTGAATAATTTACGACAAAAATGATGAGAATGTCTCCATTTCATAATTAATTCTTTATTTTAAATTATAATTATAAATAATAATTAATTTAAGTCTAACGATATTTTCAAATTCAAATTGTCAGTTATTACAAATTAAAAAAAAAAAAAAATCTAATAATTAAAAAGTTACCGCCCATATTTTTCTTAGTTAAATTTTATGGTTGCGATTGAAAGACGTGTGCTTAGTGAAAATTAATTAAAATCAATTAAAATTCAAATTTTCTAGTGTAAAATTAATAAAATTAATAAAATAAATAAATTTAAATAATAATTAATTAAAAAACTAATAAATTTTTTAAAAATAATCGAGATTTTCGCGAATTTACGATCATTTGAAAATTCGTTATGAAAATTCTGAAGGTTTTTTTAAAATGGTGGCAAAAAAAATATAATTTTACAATGTGTTAAATTTTTTTAGTAATTAGTGGTAAATTAAATTGTAAATTAGTGAAAATTTAATTAAAAAAAAAAATATTATTTAATTAAATTAATTGAGTTTTGTGAAAATTGATTTTAAGAACATTTTGAATAATTTGTTTACGAATTCTACCCCAGCCTAGATCCAGAAATCAAAGTAAGTTTATTTCCCAAAAATTATTATTATATTCATATATTATAAATTAGAATCTCTATAAAATATCATTTAATTTACATCTCGTGATATACGGTTTCTGTATTCCGTGATGCCGTTTACTATGAATAGATCGTTTAGTTTTAAATGGTAATATAGTACCAAGAATAAATATCTTGTCTGATCCTGGGCTAGTACTGTGACAATTTGCAATAAAATGGCAGAACAAGTAAAATTGTTTATAGACAAAGATCATCGTAAATAAATGCAAATAATTAAACACGGCAATTAAAAACGATGATAATCGTTTAAAAACGAAGAATTCGACTATTATACATAAATACAGATAATTTTGTTTTTACACGGTAGATACGTTTCAGATTAAACCGTGTAAAAAAAAACCGTGTAAAAAAAGACATTAAGTATGTATACAAAAAGTGATTAGTTCTATATATCCTTCATAATGATTCATAAAAGTAACATAAATATTAAATTTATATAGCACATTAGTTCAAGGAAATGAAAACTCGTACAAGTGTGTACAATGAAAATAAATTAGAAATTGGAATTCCTTAAGTAAATTTTTTTTAAAAGATTAACGATTAATAAAAATATATTTTTCTTTAAAACGTCAATCAAAAATAGATTTTTTTTTTTAGTTTTAATCGTGCTAAATGAAATCGTATAAAAACGAAATCAATTTTTTTTTTTGTTTTTGTTTTCTTGGACCGTGTTAAATAAAAACCGTGTAAAAAAAAAGACTGAAATTAATTTCACTGATTTAGAGTATATGGAAAATTGTATATAGTAAACATTGGAATTGTATCAAAATGATTATAGAGGCGACACTGTTGCTTTCATTTATAAATTTAATAATAAAAATTTTACTAGATTTTCGGTATATATTTTCGGAGTTTCGGTATATATTTTCGGAGTTTCGGTATATTTTTCCAATTCAATTAAATTTTATAATTAAATTAATATTTAATAATAAATTTTTTTTAATTTTTTTTTTTTTTTTTTTTGTTTTTTTTTTTTATATTACCTAATTTTAATATAAAAAAAAAACACTGTCAATTCCATTCATTTCCGAAAAATATCACAAAATAATTATAATTTTTAAAAAATTTCAATTTTATTTAATTTATTTAGTTTTACACAAAATAATGTTTTTTTTTTTTATTAATATTATTTTTTTTTTTTTTTTTGGTATTTTGCCAGTTTAATAAAAAAAAATTTTTGAATTCATATTTTTACCGGCTTTTCTTATATAATGGAAGGTTTGCTGATATTTTCAATTGGAAGATTTACTATTATTTATTTATAAATATATAAAATAATAATAATAATAAAAAAAATTTTTTTTTTAAACATTTTAATAAATTTATTTTTAATAGAAACTTTTTAAATTTTTGTATTTTTTTTTATATTCTATTCGTTTTTGGTGTTAACCGAAAATTTAATTATTATTATTATTATTTTCGGTGGTTACACCGAACTTATCAGTACGAAAAACAAAACACATTTACCTTACCGTTAAACAAAAAATAAAAAATATAAATAAAATAACAAAAATCAAAACAAAAATAAATATAAAAAAAAAAAATTACGATTTTTTTTTTTTTTTTTAATGTTTAATTGACAGATTATGCGCACCAAAAAAAAAAAAAAAATTTTTAATACGAATTTTTTAATGCTGTATGTAAAAAAAACCTATGCTATAGAGAGAAATTAAAAAAAACGACACAGTGTAAAAAAGTCGTATCGTAGTATAGGTAAAAAAAAACATATAAATTTAAAAATCAATTTATTTTTAATTTAGCCACCTAAAAAAACCGAAAAAAAAAATTCTCTTTATTATAAAACTCTCTTTCAAAAATTCCATATTCTCAAACAAAAAATTATTTTCTCTTATAAATCAAAATTATTCGCTTTGAAATTTTTCGTTTTTTTTTTTTAAAAATTAGAATTGAACTAACTCTAAAACTCGTTCGTCGTTCGTAACTCTAAAAACTAAACTCTACTCTCTCTGTCTCTATCTAAAAAACCACCCAAAACTCCCCTCCAAAAAAAAAAACCCAACATTTTTATTTCACAAAAATTTATAATTTTAAGAGAGCGAGAGTAACAGAAGAGAGACAGATAGATGATAAATGTGTAAAGAGTGGGAAAAAGAAAAAAACATAGAAAACAATAATAAAAATTTATGATTTTATGTATATTTTTTTATGCTCAAAAATTTTATTTTACATTTTTTGTTACTAAACACACGCACACACACACATTTAAAATTATATATACTCTCCTCTCATTTGTATCTTTATGTTGAATTCGCCGTAAGAGTGTTTTTTTAAGAGTATATCCAAAAATGAGAAATTATTAAATTGTAATTTTTGTTATTTTGTGTTTGTGGTGGTGGTAGTGGTTATTTTAAATAAAGAGAAATTATGAAATTATGTAAATGAGAGTATGCGTGCGATAAATTAATTTTTTTAAGAGAATGTGTTTGTTGTTGTTTTTTTTTGAAGAGAATGAGAGAATTGTAAAAGTAAAAAAAAAAAATAATAATAATACAAAATTTTTAATGGGTTTTTCAAATAATTTTGAATGGAAAAACAGCAGCAACAGAAGCAAATGGAAGAACATTGTATATATATATATATACATACATACATACATATATATATACATATATATATAAAAATAATAATATTAAAATATATGATCTTCCTTTACCTTGTCTTTTTGGTTCACAGTGTTGTGTGTGGTGCAGCACTTTATATTTTTGGTTTTTGGTAATTTTCATTTTTATTGGTTAACATTTTCTTTTTAGTTTTAATTTTAATTATTTTACATTAAATGCTGAATCACATATTCATTTTATTCTCAACCCCTTTTTGGTGTGACCTGTAATACCTGTAATACTTTTTGGTAATACCTGTTTCATAGACAACATCATAATTTATGTTTTATGTCAAAATCGAGAAATTCACATATTAAATATATAATATTATTAATATTAAAAAAATCTTATAAAATTATGTTGCACTGTGTAATTTCCATTACTTGGAGATTATAAAAGGACCTCCAAATATAAAAATGTGATATAAAAAAGTTTCATGACATTTTTATTGCAAAATAAAAAACTTGAATAATGTAAAGAAAAAACATTTTTGAATTTTGCAATATGAAATTTATCTCTAAAACGTTTAGTATTTTTTTTTTTTGGTTATTTTTCCCTTATATATAACAAAAATCTAAATATAAATCACAATTTATAATTTTAATAATTAAATTGTAAGTAGACCACATACAAAATTTTAATTAATATATAAATTTTTGGGTATATAATTATAAAAAAATGATATCTAATTATAAAAATCATTTTGTATATATAATATGAAATTGAACCCGGGAACTTAATGCATTTTACTACCCCATAGCAGCATCGGATTTAATTTATATATATAGTCTTTATATTATACGTAATTTTTATAGTGTTTTTTTTTTTGATTTATCGATTTTTTTTTATTATATAATGTACGTTAGCGTATAGTATTGTAGAATTAAAAATTATTTTTAGCATAAAATTTTAATTTTCTATATTAAAATATTTTATTTTTTATATACTTATTTTATATGTATATATATGTACATTATATAAAGAAATGTTTTTTTTTTTTTTTTTTTTGGTACATTGTTTAATTACTGTATTATCACGCCCAGAATATTTTTTTTTTTGTGCACTTTATATAGTGTACATAATAAATAAATTTATATGTAATTGTATATAAAAAGTACATATAAATATAAGGTGTTATGCGCAGAAAGAAATTAGCAATATGTATATGTATATATGTATATAAATTAAAAAAAAAAAACATAGTGTAATAGTATAGTAAAAAAAACCAGTAGCACAGGCACATTTAATTTTCCCTGTAAACATTTTTTTTATTTCAATATACATAGTAGTTTAGTATACTTATAGTATTTATATGAAAAATTTTCATTAAAGGATTTTTTAACCTCCTCAACCATAACAAAAATATGTAAAAGAGAATTTTACATAAAATATATATATTAAAATATAAAACATATAATATTTTTTCATCTCTCTTCAAAAAAACAAAAAAAATATTTTTTTTTATGTTTTGTTTGTTATCTTTTTTTAAATAAGGATTTTTTTTTTTAACATAAAACTTAAATTCATTTCCTTATCAAATCTTTTTAAATATATACATATATATATAATATTTTTCATCCCTCCTCCTTTATATTACATCCTTTCTCTTATAATGATATATGTTAAATTTTTCACATATATATATAAAAATTAAAATAAAAAAAATCCACCCTTTTTTTTAAGTCACTCTATAACTTTTAATTTATATATATATACATACATACAAAAAAAGGATATTCATATTTTGTTGTTGTTGGGTTGTATATACGTATAAAGAGGATTTTTTTTTAGGATAGTGGGTGGGGTGAATACAAAATATTTAATAATAAAATATAATATTGGGTTAAAAATAAAGAGGTGACGACTATGGGGGGCCGTTCTCAATATATTGTATGTGTAAAAAGGCCTCCACAAAAGAAATATATATATATATAAGAAAATATTCTTTAGTTTTTTTTTTTTTTTAGTTACTATACAAAATTCTCTTGGATTGTATCATGCGATTTTTACTTTTTATATATATAAAATGAAAAATATGCAGATACTATTATATATATAAAATATTAAGTAAAATGTAATTTTCTATTTTTTTTTTTTTTGTATATGAGTGGGTGAAAATTGTATGTATTTTTTTTTTATTATATTTTCATTATTTTCTTTGTTTTTTTTACATTTTCTATATATATTTATGTTTTTCGTCTATTTTGTCTATACATATATGATTTTTTGTTTTTATATAATATAAATGGTTTCTTTATAATAAGGTGTACTTATTTAACGAAAAAGAGAATTAAAGGAGCAAAAATAAGAAGAAAATATGATTATATATATATATATATATATATGTATATAGCAATAGTATTTATAAAAAACTTTGAAAGAAAAACCAAAAAAGAATGAAAGCGTAAGAGAAATACAAAATAATATGGTAACAAATAAGAAAGGATAATATTTTTTTTATATATATATAATAATTCCAACATCGTTATATGTGACATAAATTAATATTATATATATACATAAGTATATGTATATATAAACATACATCTTAGGACAAACGAGGACGATTTTAATTGGACACAAAAATCTACAAAATAAAAACATTTTCTTATACATAAATTGTTCTTGTTTTTGCTTTTAGCTTTTTTGGTTTTGATGAAAAACGAAGAGGAATACATATATATATATATATGTATATATATATAAGAAGAAAAATTATATTAGTAATAGTTTATCCCAGTAATAAATGTATGTATAAATATATTAAATCTATATAAACAAAATAAAATGCATCAGAAAAAAATTTGTAAAAATAAAATTAATTAAATCATATAATTTAAAAAAAAAACTCTATATCGTCGTGTGTGAAGCGTATTGTCGTAACTGCAAAAATCAAGTTCCGAGATAATGTGAATGTGAAGTATTTTTTTTAAAATTTTTGTTGAGTCCTTTTAAATGCATTGTATCTCAAGAAATAATTCTGTAACTCCAATAAATTAATGCTCTATTACAAATATGGATAATTTAGCTATCTAAAATAATAATTACTTTGGTCTAAAATAAAAATGGAGGATTTTTATAGTTTAATTTTTGTGATGCATGCATGACAAACTTTACGATAATTTAATTTTGTATTTAAATCTATATGGAAAAGTAAATTTTGTTCTAGATACAACAATTTATTTTAGACGACAAAATGTTGTATATGTAGTTAACATACAATAATTAGAAGTTAATAGTAATTTATTTTTAAATTTGTCGTATCAAAAAGATACAACAATTTGAATATTACATAATTATGAAATCTATAGTAAAAATTTGTCCCTACACAGTATGTAATACAACATTTTGCAATTTATAGGATGTATTCTAATCTGCAACACCAAAATACTGTATAAAATGTATATACAACATTTCGCAGTTAATTATTTTTGATAAATACAACTTACAACAATTTTGAATTTCAATTAAAAATCATTTTTCATCATCAAATAATTTTATTTATTATAATTTTCAAAAATCGATAATGAAACTATTATAGAAATTATTTGATTTTTATATAGTGATAATATTAAAATTGCAGATTCGGTTAAGGTTTTTTTTTCTGGTTTGCTTCAAAACCAGTTTCCATCTCTGATATACAATTAAATATACAATTAACAAATAAGTACGCACTCATATACATAAAATATATCTTTAAGATACTCTAGCATAATTTCAAATTTTTTATGATACAATTTTTTTTTTTATGATACAAACTTTTCATCATTTTTTATAAAATATAAATTTTCTTTGATTTTGAAATTATTCTTTCTAATATATAAATGGATTTCTTGGGGGTCTGTGGATGTGGGATGGCAATAGGGAAAAAAATGTTAACTAAATTATACCCTAAATGGATAATAAATAAACCGATAGTGCCACAACTAAATATAAACTCATTATATAATTTATCTTATCCAACCTCGCGGTAAATCTTGTTACTTGGTCCATGACCAGATGCTGAAGATTGAAAAAAAATATTCTCTGCCCCCCCCCCCCTATCAGCTCCATTCGATATAAAGCGCCCGCCCCACAAAACGAAGGTTTAAATTCACGGATATTTAAAGTGTGTTGTTGTTGTTTTGATTATGGAATTTTGTTATATAAATATAAATATATAAAATTTAAATTACAAATAAATGATCCAATGATAATCCTCATCACTATAATGATTATATATATTCTAATCATCAAGGTAAATAATATTAAATTTAAGGTTTTTCAATTGATAAATATAGGCGGGCTCTATATATATAATAAGTTCAAACCACATCTAGGGTGTCCAGATTTCCAAAACAAAAGGGTGGAACAACCACAAAAAATCACACTACAACAAGTGTAATCAAGATTTGCCTTTATATATTAATTTGAGCGATTAGCGTTTCTATTGATAATCTTCTTGACTTCTCATTTATATATAGTCTAAATTAAATTAATTAACGAAAATATTCAATCTACCGCCGAATACAGGTTGCCATTTTCCAACCAATACTTCTAGATTCCAAATATATATACTCAAGCTATCTATCTGGGCTATTTCAACCCGCCTTATTATTTCCAAATCATCAATTTTAGTCATATCACAAATAATTTATTTATATATACGCCAGAATTGAATTCGTCGAACAAAATTTTATCGTCAATTTGGTTAACAAATTAAACGCATTCGAAATGTATAGAAGGTTGCCATTTTACGAATTAATATCATTAGTTATCTATATATCGTTGTGTGAGAAGCGAATTGTCGTAAGCGTTAGATACGTCAATTTGAGAGTACTGATATAGGACGATAGAGAATTTAATTATTTATCACCTTGTGTTCAGACGTTTTTGGTCTGAAAATTACTTTTTAATTGAAATTCAAAATTGTTGTAAGTTGTATTTATCAAAAATAATTAACTGCGAAATGTTATATATACATTTTATACAGTATTTTGATGTTGTAGATTAGTACATCCTATAAATTGTAAATTGTTGTATACATACTGTGTAGGGACAAATTTTTACTATAGATTTCATTATTATGTAATATTCAAATTGTTGTATCTTTTTCATACGACAAATTTAAAAATAAATTACTATTAACTTCTAATTATTGTATGTTAACTACATATACAACATTTTGTCGTCTAAAATAAATTGTTGTATCTAGAACAAAATTTACTTTTCCATACTTATAGATTTAAATACAAAATTAAATTATCGTAAAGTTTGTCATGCATGCATCACAAAAATTAAACTATAACAATCTTCCAATCTTATTTTAAACCAAAGTAATTATTGTTTTAGATAGCTAAGTAATCCATCTTTGTAATAGAGCATTAATTTATTGGAGTTACAAAATTATTTCTTGAGATACAATGCATTTAAAAGGACTCAGCAAAAATTTAAAAAAAAAAAAAATACTTCACATTCACATTATCTCGGAACTTGATTTTTACAGTTACGACAATTCGCTTCTCACACGACGATATATAAAATGTTAATATGAAATTTGAAAAAAAAAAAAACTTACTTTTATGTAAGTGTTTCCATATAGAGGACAAAACAGGACAATCAATTGAAAAACAGGACTTCGGGGTGGGCACAAAAATAATTATAAGAACATCAGTGTCGTTCCTAAAAAATACAGGATGTCTGGGACAGCCTATACGTTCATATTTGAAATGGTATATATATACATATATATATAAATTAAAACTATATATCCCAATATTCCGAAGAGAAATTCACTCGAAATGAATTCAATATATTATGAATTTCATATATAGAAATTCATATTGAATTTTCATTTTCACTCGAAATGCAGAAGAACAGAGGCGTTTTTGTTTTGTTTTGGTAAAAGAAAATGTTTTAAATAATATATATATATATATATATATATATATATATATATATATATATATATATGTACCAAATATATATATGTAGCTATGTATAAATTAAGCATAAATATACGTGTATCTTTTATCTGGGAGTTAAATTCTGATTGGTTTATCCAAAAAAAAACAAAAAAACAAAATTGATGATGAAAAATGGAAAAATAACAAATTAGAATTAATATTTATTATATATATATAAAAAATATATGTATAATAATTAATCTTATATATAAGTAAATAATATATAAAGAAAATAAAAGGAAAAACATAAAAATTATAATATTCTCTTTTTCCCCAATGAAATGTGAAAAAGGAAAAGTATAACTAACTATATATAAATAAATAGTATATATACAAAACTATATACGTCTAGACAGTATGTATATATTCCTTATTATATATATATAAACTAACTATTTATATGTATCTTAACATCCTTTATCTATTTATGTATGTTTTTTGGGGAGGATTTGTATTAGCAAAAAAAAAAAAAAAATTTTTTTTTTTTTTTTTTGTAAAACTTATATATATATATATATATAGATATATTATATACATAAATATATATAAATACGCTTACGCTTTCATATATATATAAATTATGTATTTCATTTTCTCTATGGGATTTTATGTGTTAATGTTAATTAACAAGGAAAATACTATTGTAATATTTTACTGGGGAGTTGGTATTAATTTTGTATTTTTCTATATATAAAGAAGCTTTAACTCTCGCGCAATAAAAGGGTATACAAAAATTAAATGTTCATATTTTTGCTTAGTTTTTTTTTATGTTTTTATGTTTTTATTAGTATGTTGTTTTTGGGTTTATATATAGGCAAAGATAATGTGCAGCAAATGAAAATACGAATCTCTTGTTTTTACAATAATTTCATTGGTTAATGAGAATTTATATATATATATATATATATATAATTATGTCTATATATAGATATATATATATATGTAATATATCTTCTTATATATAGAAATATAAATTTATATATTTCAGAGGATGTTGGCGAAAAAGATGTATGTAACATATTAAAATAAATATGTATATAAAATATAAAGAATTTTATGTAAATTTGTCATTTTTTTTACCTACATATATATATATATACAGTAAATTTTCGATATATTAAGCTACTTTGATAATAGAGCGATTTTTTTGATAATTATAGCGACTCTCGCTCGATTATATAGTAAACTTTTTTTAATTCATTTTTTCCATTATAAAGTCATCCATAATTTAATAATTTTTATTAGCGATGAAATGAACACAAGAAAAATAATTTTGGTAAAAGAAAAATATAGTAATGTCGTCTATACACAATGGAACAAAAAAAAAAATGAATTTGGCTGTACGTGATGCGACAGAAAATTTATCGTATTTAGAAAAACTTAATTTCCGAAGAGCATATAATGAAAATATATAGAATAGAAGAAAATTAAGTTTCAATTTAAATTTAAAGTATGAATTTTAACGAAAACTCATCATTCAAAAAAATGGTTACTATAATAATCGAGAATCGCTATTATTAAAAGTCGCTATTAACAAAATCGTTTATATATATTGATAAATCATTGTAGTATTTAATTATGGACAAATTTGTTTGTATTTGGAGTATATTTACTAATCTAATTCCTTTTTTTCGTTTATATAGCGATCATTTTCATTGAGGGCTACTTTTATAATATAATTGATTCAGCTACGGTCGCTTATATCGAAAATTCACTGTATATATATTAATTTTATTTTATTTATAGTCTTTTTTTTTATATATTCTTAAGATCGGAAAATTTCGTTTATTCGGAAAGACCTATCCTCCTATTATTCCGAATTAAAGAGCTTTTACTGTATATTATATATATATATGTGTACAATTAAACATAAAACAGGTTCAGATGGGTCCAGGCTAAGTTATAGTATATAAATGTAAGGAATTCAATAAAAGAAAAATAACATTTTGATATGGTTTTGTTGCTGCAACATATTTCACGTATACCATTCGGTATAGTAATCGAATAGGAATTACTGATATATTTTCCTTCCATCAAAATTAAAAGTATATGACGGATTAGATTACGATACCAGAGCAATAGAGATAGTGTGTTAAGGGCAAGCTTAAAATAATATGGATATGTAAACTTAATATCATATTTAAATCTTTCTGCTTGTTCTTAAATAATTGGTTCATACAAATAATTGGTTCACTCAGAGGCTCTCTTATTTTGATTGTTTTCGATGATAACGAAATCTTCTGTTTTGGATTGAGAAATTCGCAATTACTAAATAAATAGGGTAATACATATCAAATACGTATCAAAATTTGGTGTTTTCGGTAACACAAAATATAGAGAAATGATTACATCTATATAGGTCAAAGTTCATATTTTTTTTTTTGCAATGAATTATTTTTTTATTACAATTATATAGACAAAATTCATATTCATATTGAATTTTTCATTCCCCGTTTAATTAAAATCGATTTCAATATGTCGGTATTTATTCAAAACATTAGAAACGAATAAGGGCAAAAGAAAATTTAATTTATAATCCGTATATATTTATATATAAATAATTACTTAGTGATGGACAAAACGGCTTCTGTTTTGATATGTGAAAATGTTTGTAAAATGAATTTAATTTGAAAATTGGGATATTATTGACCTTGTAAATTCTAATATTATATAGAAAAATTATAATAGATTTTTGTTGCTAAATTATTATATGTATTTAAAACTCAATATGCAGAATATTGTATGGTTATTATGATGACAATGTAATTGAGAGCGCATGACTCACCCCTTTGGTATATTATATACAATATAGTATTTTTTTTTTAATGAACTATTTTATTTACTTGTACATTATATGATAAATTTTATCAAGTTTTGTTTCAAATTTATAATATGGAAGTTTTTTTTGTTTTTTTTTTGTTGGAACCATGAGATGTGGATGAACCTCCTCTTCCTCTTAAATATAAGAAATATGAAATTTGTATATATAGAAATAATAGGTAAACATTTGTTGAAGGACAATCTTTTATTTTATGTTTAATTAACAAAACAAGATTTAATCTGGTAATATTTTGGATGAACTTCTGTCTGAAAATTGGGATGTTAGTGGCGCAAAACAGAAATCAATTGAGATTAGGTCTATCCTCGGTTAAGAGTAAAGTAAGTAAGTAAATTATTTTAATGATTTTTGTATATATATATATATATATATATATATAAATTAATCAAAACGATGGAAAAAGAAAGAGAAGTCCTGATCATAAATGGGTCATTAATGTAAAAGTACGAACCTCTGTCTCCCTAAACTGTGACATAAATATATTATGACTATCCTATATATATATATATTAATATTTGATCCAGTTAATACACAGCATTTTGTAGAAGCGTATATAGAGTTTTTCTGAACGGTCAAAGACTACCTATGATTTCGAGATGGCTCGTATATATTTTACTCGCAGGTGTTTGTAATTAATTCACTATCACTCAGAGTTTACGATATTTGTTTCATTGCGGATACTATGAGCATGCCAGTGACCTAGTGAACCAGTTCATATAGTTATTGTGCGTAATAGCTCTATTTTTGTAAAGTGTGTGTATACTTCTTTACCACCATTTAAGATTCGGATTCCCTTAACATAAAACTGGGGATCCTATTTTGCTCTCTAAGTATAGTTGGAATTCTCCTTATTTTCACATTTGTTTATTTCATCCAAAATGTTGGGGGCTATGAGCCAGGATATTTGTTTAAAAAAAAAAAATATTTATCGAGATTATGATGTTAGATTAGATTAGAGTTACAGAACTATGGGCATTGTGTTCCCATTTATGTCACCGCGGCCATTACTGACCTATATTGTGACGTTCTGTTATCTTATAGCTCTTTAATAAAGTTCAGGTTGTATAGATGAACCTGAGGATTGGTTTTAGAGAGCTGGATGTAATGTCCTGTTGGTTTAGGAACCCCTTGTGAAACTGTTGGCAATCTGTTACGAGAAAACCCTACGCATTCACATATAGTATATGTGTTTGGAGGTTTCGTAGTGCTCACCAGCAAATTCTACAGAGGGGGTAAATGTGATCTGTTCAGCTTGTTAAAATATGATAGTTAAGCCGGCAGTATGGCCTGTTAGGAAGCCAGTTACTAGACGGATTTGGTTTATTTTGAAGTTAAGAACAATTTTTTATGTTTGTCTGTTAATTTTTTAATGTTAATCTAATTACTACTAAACTGTTCGTGTTCGTGTTATAACACAACAATTTTAAAGTTAGCGCTGATGTTTAGCGGCGCTTATCAAAATTATTATATAGAAGATTATAGAAATTTTATAGAAAATTTATGTATCATTTTGACTTTGGTAAATTTTTCGTATATTCATATATAAAAAAAGGATTTCTTTAGAATTTTTATGTTGTATATAGATATATAAGTAAACACCAGGTGTGTATGTATCATTTATTATTTAATTTTTTTTTTAAATTTTACAAATAATCAATTTCGGTTTTCCTGGTTTTTTTTTTAATATTTTTTCTAAAAGATTCATGGGAATTAAAGATAACGAAACAAATAATTTCCTTTTAGTTTCATATGTCAAAGAGGGTAGGTATAAAATTAAAAAAAAAAAAAAAAAGATAACACAATTTTTTTTTTTTGGTATACCTAAATAAATGAAATTCTTGTTTAAAAAAAAAAAAAAAAAAAAATGGATTATGAATTATGAAAGAAAATAAATATGAAAATTAGATATTTTAATTGTATAAATAATTTTTTTTTTTAAAAAAAAACAAGAAAGCAAAAAAAAAATAATATTGCGCAGCACAATTACTATTCAATAGTTTCATATACTATGGGTTTATTTTAATAAAAATTGGCCAGTAATGACTGGGGCGACCGCGCTCCACGATACTATAAATGCTTATGAATCATTATTGTATATGCGCTTTTAAAATACGGCTATCCGGAATAAACTAACTGATGAACAAATATCTACATTATTTATTCCTGTTTCATATATGCACGGAAACATAGAAATGAAGCGTAGCAAAATTCTGGTAATTTTGGTATATAATTAATTCTGAAATGAACGGTTTTTAATAAGTTTCTGGGTTTCCATATTATAATAATCCAGTCACCGTGGCATTTGAAGGATATACGAGGGATCTAATTCAGGCCTACGTGTATCTATATAATAAATATTACACATAAATGTATTACACTTTTTATCGCCATCTATTGGATGAAACATATAAAATTATTATATATATTCTGTGGCAACATGCAATAGTAGCTTATGTCGAAAATACAAAATGTTCAGGAATGAATTTACAAAATATTTAAATATGATTTTGAAAAAAAAGTACTATGAGAGTAATATCAACAAATTTCAAATATAGATGTAGAGAAATATAGCGAATTTAATAAAAATGATTACAACCCAGGATGGATTTTAGAAAATACTTAAAATTTAGCTATAATGATTTAAGTTAATTTACAGAAATAATATTGTGCTTTTCACAAAAGCTTAAGTTACTTAAGCTATAGTATTGAAAAACACTCCTAAACCATAACTAACTTCTAAGTTCACTTATGCTACTTTTACAAAAATTAAAAATTAAATATAATATGAAAAACATAATGTATAGCAAAGTATCTTATGTTCACTTAAGATTTTGATAGTTAAACTTTTCATGCCGAAAATAAAATCTTATGTTGATTTAAGTTATTATTACAAAAAATAACTATAGTAGTTTTCCTTGCACTTAACTTACATAAGCGTTGGACTTAAGATTATTTTACTAAAAAAATGAATGTAGACTAAAGCAAGACTTGAACACTTAAGCTGTTATTACAAATGCATTAATAATTAAAAATTACTTAAGCTAAAATTGTTGTTACATCTATGGAAGTATAACGAATATTAGTAACGTGAATAGACCGAAAAAATAGGTTAGAAAGAGAAAAAAAATAAAATAGAATAATATCAATATTAAATTAAGTCGACTTAAGCGACTCTTGCATGTTGCCACATATTATACTTTCATTTTATTATGGGCGGTGTAATGTGGTGGGTGTGACAGCTGTTTTAGTGACAGCACATACCTAATATGAACCTATATATACACAACTGGATCCGTAAACGCAGTCCGATTGTGTATAGGTGCTTTTTAAGGTAAAACAGTGACCTCTATATAAGTTAAACCAGATATTGTATGCTATGGGGCTTTCTGCACTATATATATAAGATTATTATATATAAATATAGAAACGGACAGCTAGACAATTAATCGTTAATATAAAAAATTGATTTCTTGTTATTTTACTCTTGATGTTTCTCAAAAACAGCCCTAATAAAAAAAAAAAACTATGTAAACATCAGTAATAAAAGATTATAAATATTGATTTTAAATTATATTTTTATATATACAATTTGTAAATATGTAAATATAATATAGATAAGTAAATTATATAAATTTATTAAATTGTATTTATACATAGAAGTTTATAATTTTATCATCCAGAATTCAAATTTTATTTTAATTTCTTGTCAATTTTGAATTTTGAATTTCTACAAGATAATATTTTAGCAAAATATTCTCAATTTTCGGTAAAGCCATACTGACACATCTGATATACACTTTGCATATAAGGTTTTTATAATTATTCTGGTCCTATATTTAATCAAATATACTTAAGAAATACTTGTAGATAATTTGGCTTTTGACGCAAATCCCCCAGCAAATTTTTTTTTTTTTCAGACAATATTTTAAATTTTATAATATTTAATTTTCTATAAAATCTTTAATTTCATTTTTTTTCTATTTTTTTTTCAGGTAAATTATTTATCTCAACATTTATGAAGTTATTTGTATTTGACATGCTCGTATTATCAACAAAACGTCACATTTTAAACAAGGTCAGTAATATTTAGCTTGTATATTTTTCGAATTCATTTTTATTTTCTAAAAATTGTTTTCTAAAAAAATTTAAAAAAAAAAAATAATAATCAAAATATTAATAATGTCAATTTGGTCCTTACACATCTCGCGAGTATTGAATGGTTAGCCTGTTTCAATTGTATTCGCGAAATTAACTATTAATTTTAGTAGCGTAACAAAATATAGCAATCTAAAAAACTATGTTGACCGCGACTCTGTAAGAAGAAATCGGAGATTATTAATGTTTTCATGAATAGAAGAACAATCTGTAGGAAACTGAACGACCTCATTACTTGTCACTGATGATTGGTTTAGTAAACACGATACAAATCTTGGGATTAACATTGATATCTTAATAACAACACTGGTGGGGGATGAAACTATATAGAGTACACACTGGAACATCTCCTGATGTTTGACTGTAATAGACTTGCGCACATCACGTAACAATACTTGAAACGTGACGTACTGAACGGTTAGTCTCTGGCACTAAATCGAATTTTGTTGATAGGATTATTTTAATAATTAGTTTCTGAAATTTAAATTAGGGACCATATATAAAATGGATCAATCGAGATCTCTTGTGATGCGTGTTCACTATATACGTATTTTCCACTCACCAAAATCTTAACCTAACCATATAACCTAAAAGATATAAAGAATCTTGAAAATTTTAACAATGGCCATTATAAAAACAAACTCCAAGTTTTTGGTTATACCCTTACATTACAAGTTTTTTTTCAATAGTTTTTTTTTTTAATTATTCTAAATTTAAACCGTTTTTATATGATAAACAAAATTATGTCCAAGAAGAAGTCATGATACTATTATAAATAATGAGTCAAAATCAAAGCCATCAGTATAAAAACCAGAAAATCAAAATCAATCAATCAAAAAGACAAAAACATTTTTCAAATGGGTTTATCAAAAATTTATATATATATACAATCAAAAAAAACTAAACAATAACTTATACACACACATATACAATAATAATAATAAAAAAAAAACAATAATAATCTATAGGATCCCAAAAGGATGAGAATTTTCTATATAAGAAACAAAAAAAAAAACCGAAAATATGAAAAATCTTTCAATGACAATTCAAAAATTTCCATTCTATTTAAATTTTGTATTTTTGTATATATATATATATATTTATGTATGTATATAATAAATATAAAAATCAAAAAATATATATATATATATATATATATATATATAAATAAATTACAAAATCATCATCGAATTTATTAAATAATAAGAAGGATTAGAAAATTCCATTTATAATGAAACTATTATGGTACGCCGTACAATATACATAAAATACAGGATGTTCCAAAATGTTGTATAGTGTTTTTTTTTTTAAAGAATGAAACAGGGTCTATCAAAATTATCTGTATTTCAATTTACGGCATCTATATAATAATAATATATAGCTGATAAAATGTATAGTTAATGAATTAAGCTCTGCTTGATGATGGTTACCCCATCCAACGATCACAAACAAAATGTTTAGTTAGACCACTAACTAAAGCTTAATATACAAGCCGTAAAATATACAAGAAGTGATTTTGATAGGCCTTTAGAACCTTTTTCTTCGTCTTGACACTTTGGGTCAGCCAAAGTTTGGATAGTAGGGGCTCTCCAAAAGCACGATCTATATACGTCTAGAGAGTGCCGGGCAGTGGCATATGAGGTGGTGCTATAGGGTTTCAACTAGCCCTGGATCGTTGCAGTTTCTGCATTGATCATTCACAATTTAGTCAACGATTATAGTTTACGTGTATGCTTGCTGATCAAGCAGCCAGTGTCGAGGCCGACTGTGCTGTATTAAATTTTAAATAAAAGTTTTTGTTCTTATAGAAATAAAATTGTTATTATATATAATCTAATATTTTGAAAGTTATATGTAAAATATAGAATTAAACGATTATATATAGAATAGAACGATTTAATTGAACAATACAGAACTCTAGTGACGATATACAATATAAATGGTAAACTATATAAAATGTAAGTAATAAAAATTTTCGTATATAGATATAAATAATATTGAAGTGTTAAAAATTATTAAAAATCACAATAGGACAAAAACGAATAGTATAATTCAAAATCCCGACGGTTATTCGCCCAGATTCCATTTCGTATATTCGTTATATAGTTTCATTTCTGAAATATTTTACTTTTTTTTTGTAATGCGTCATCTTAAATTTCTTTATATTAATATAATTTATTTTAATTAAATTAATTAAATAAATATAACAAAAAAAATTTATATATAATAATTATATAAATTTTGTTTATTTTCAAAAAAAAATTAATATTTTATCCAGAATAATCTAAAATAATTTATTAAATTATTAATGCCAATTTGTTTTAATGTAATAAATTAAAAACAATTATTATTAATATAATATAAAAATAAAAATATTAATTTAATTAAAATAAATAAAACTATGGACATTTTATAACAAACTATATACTCCGAACATCCCGAAACCAAAATAATAAATTGATATAATGTTGTCTATACATTATATATACAATAAAATTTACAATAACATTAATAACAATTTTTTTGACAGTGTTGAAGATTATGTGTTTAACTTAAGCCTCTTGTACATTATACACTTGAAATTAGGAAGATAAAGCAAATATAGAGATGTAAAATACAGAAATTACTTGTACATGATAGAGAGGGAACATTGTCTTTTTTTCCATTTCTTCGTTTTGAAAAAAAGACAACGAAACAAGTCGAAAAAGACAACGAAAACTTCAAAAATGACAAATCAGTTTGTCTTTTTCATATTTTTTGAAATGTGTATACTAAAAAGAAAATTCAAAAAACCTGATTGACAAACAGGTTATACAGTGTATGGGCAGCATAATATAATTAAATAATAAGAATTTTGTATAATTCAAAATTCAAAATAAACTCTTCAACTTTTCGCTTTTAGTATAAATTATTATTTAATTTTTGTTATTGATTTTTGGTTTGTTAAGGAGGAAAATATTCTATAGCGCGTATTATTTTACACGCTCATTTCATGTGTGGAATACACGTTGGAGTGTAATTATATAGTTTATAAATAAAATTGTAATTAATGTAAGGTTTCAATTTTTGATATTATATATTGAAGATTTCTGGTTGTTCAAAAAATCTTAAAAAAAACTGATAATTAAAATTAATTGCAATAAAAATTTTTGAAATAATTAAAAATATAATATATAAAATAATTGTTTTTTTTTTTAGAGATTGGTCCAATTTTTATATTTACAAATATATCCAAGTCTCTTTTTACATTTCTCTTAAATAATAAATTAAAAAATTAAAAAAAAATATTTAATGACAGTTTTTTATATGACAAATTGACAACGCATTGGGGAAAAATCAAACAAAATCTGATAAATTTCTATCATGACAGCATAAAACTTGTAAAATTTTTGTATAATATTTTCATTGAATTTTCTATTTTCTTTTTTAATTGATCCTCAAAAAAAAAAAAAGCTTTTTTTTTTTTTTTTCTTATTATTATTTTTTATATTATGTTATTTTAAAATTAGTTTTTATTTGACGGATAACCCTTAAAAAATGGGGTAGAATAATTTGCCTAAGAGGCGTTTCATAATTGTATAAAAAATTATTATAAAATACGTAAAAATAAAGTATATATGAACAAAACTTAAATAATTATTGATTTATTTTGCATTCAATATAAATAAATATATATAAAATCCAGTAGCGTTTCGTGATAATTTATTTATCCATAGTAAAGGCTGGGCTACATTTCTATCATAGTTTCGATTCGATTCGACTGAACACATATATAGTTATCGATTGTTGTAATTGATTAAATCACGCATATTATTATTTTAATTGTAAAATTTTATGATTCGTTTTGTGATTTCCTTCAGTTTTTGGATTTGCAAAATTGCAAAATTCCAATCTTTCCATAAAACTCATTCGATACAATTCAATTCATTCTGATTATGTCATGTCCACTCAATCGATTTCCCATATATACATACATATATATATACAAAATATATGAAAATGTCAAATTTGAACTTTAACTGAACGAATCGAAAAACTGAAACGATCAAAACTATATAATGTATAGCCCACAACTTAAATAATAATAATTTGGGAACGATTATTTCGATATATATAATAATTAATTTTTTGTTATATAGGACTATTTTAATATTATAATATAAAAAAATGATAAATTGTAATAATTTCATATTTTGTAATATAATATTACGAATTATATAATTTATTTCATGTTTTTATTATTATATTTTGTTAGGGTGTGCAGTGCATACTTTTCACAACCGAATAAGATGTCACTGGATTAATAAATATATGCTTATTAATAATTCTTTATATCCTCGCAACCAAAAAAAAAAAAAACTTAAACATAATAAAAATATTAATTAAATATATGAAAAATGGAAATATAAAAACCTCTTTTTCCACCATTTATATAAATAACGAAATTCTCATTACCGCCATTCGTCTTGTCTATTTCTCACCTCTTAAAAAATAAAAATATTGTACCAAACACTAATACAAAAAAATAATAATTTTCATTTAATGATGTTTTATTTAATACAATTTTTCACTAACACATTTACATTTATATAAAAATGTGAAAAAAAAAATTTGTGGTAAAAAACTAAATATTCAAAAAAAAAAAAAATCTAAAGAAATTTGTTTTATTGTTGATGGTTGTTCAACATATATTCGTACATATAGATACATTTATATATATATGTAATTAATTATTTAAGGGATGATAAAATTGCCCCTTCGTATAAATAATTCGAGAATTATATTCGATTTTTTTTAGTTTTTCTTGTTTTTCAAAAAATTTAAATTATTTATATATTTTAATCATATATAATGATGGAAAACGTTACGTGTAACGTAACGCTATAACGTTATAACGTACGAAAATGAAATTTTCAATTTTTGAATGATGAGTTTTCGTTAAAATTCATACTTTAAATTTAAATTGAAACTTAATTTTCTTTATGCTCTTCGGGAATTAAGTTTTTCCTAAATACGATTTAATTTTCTGTCGTACCCTGTACAGCCAAATTCATTGTAGACGAAATTATAATTGTCAATTTATGAAATATTTTGATATTTTTAAATTTATATATATGTAATTTAAATCATGGCTGGCATTACAATGTGTTTGTGTTAGTGTCATTATTATAAATAAAATAATTATATACATTTTTATGATATACATTAAATTGGTGGTGTGCTTTGTACTATTTCCTATACAAAACATAAAATAAATAATATAAAAAAAAACGAATTAGAAAACAAATTCAAATTACAAATAAAGAATTTTTTTTTTGTTGTTTTATTTTGGACCTAAATAATTAACACAAAGCATGAAGGGGGTTAATGATAATTTTTTTTTTTTTTTTGTTATTTTTATATGATTTTAAGGGTGGAATGACACGGTATAATAATACATACACGTATATTCAAGACAAGAAATAAAAATAATGAAAGAAAAAAAAAAAAAATTATAAAATATATTGGAATATCAGTGGCGGCGTCGGTGAAGGCGGTAGCGACAAAATTGTACATACATAAATCATTTATAATTTATTCTATATATGTATTTATGTATATATATAAAAAAAGGGGTGGTGAAAATAGTTTGTTAAACTATACTACAAAAATTTTAACGGACTTAAAACGTAAATAAAATATTTACAAAATTTTTTTTTATTTTTTTTTTTTAATGCACCCTTAGACGTATAAATATATTTTTACAATATTTTTTTTTTTTTTATTATTATTATTATTGTGTTATTTAGACAGGTGATTATTTTTTACTTAGTATATGTGAATATAGTATAAAAAATATAAAAACAAAATTGAAATTAAAGAGAAAATTTTTACAGGGTGTACATAAATGCTAAATATTACTTGTAATAGATTTTGTTTTGGTCATTTGGTTTTGTCATCTTTTGAAAATTATTTGTTTATTAAAAACGTATTTATAATGTCGGCACAATATTATTTATGTAAATAATAAAATGGCGGACTGATGATGAAAAATATTTAATAACCAAATATTTTTCACTATCAATTTGCCAGATCGGTTATTATCCGAGTCAGTTCGATTAAAAGACTCTGTTTAAACTAAAATGGCTAGTAGTAGTAGAACAAAACACGTTAGAAATGGTAGCGCTAAACATCAGTTGTCTTCACACAAAACTGATGTATTCTAGAGTATAACTCCAATGCTAAAACAATCAAAGAAGTATACTGAACATATATGACCAAAAACCCATATGCTCAGACTGTACACAGGAACTGTCACGGGGGGCATTTACTATTATACGTAAACATGCCGGGCGACTCAGAATGACAACTGATATGAAACAGATTTGTAGAAGCTGTTTTGAGGATGACGAGACATCAGTTGAGCATCTTTTATGTCACTATATGTCCTTCTTATCTGTGTAATAAAAGTTTAAAATTTTTCGGTTTCTATTTAATATATAGAAAATTAAGCAGTGTAAAACCTTGCGAAGTTGACAAACTTTATGAAAGAAGTGAAATGGTACTATTCGTGGTGAAAATGGTCAAACGTTTCGTAAGGGGGTACAATGTGCCGTACGTTCTAGTTACATGGTTTTGGTCGCTTCCATTCCCCGCCTTCTCAAACCAACCAGAACCAACCAATATTTTTCACTAATTTATTATTTATTATTAATTTGATTATAATATAAAATACTTTAAATATTTAAATGACATACGATAATTTTGAAAATTTTATTTTTATATAATCATAAAAAATTTCTTATAAAATATCGCGATAATTTGTTTTGAGGTTCACCCTGTATCTGGTATTAGATTTAATCATTTTTGCAGTCAGAAAAAATTCGATAATTAAACTGATTTTTTTTTTTATATATATTATATTCACCCTGTAAATTTATAACTACCCTGGGGGGGTGTGGGTTTGATAGTGGAAAATTGGTTAGTTTTTAAATATTTTTTTTTTTAGAGTTTTGTTGTTGTTGTTGTAATGAGATATAAATGAAATGAACATTATAAAAATGATGATATAGAATGCAAAATTGATTCAATAACTCTTTTTTTTTGTTTTTTGAAATTAATATTATGACAGGTAAATTATAATTATGGATTTTGTTGTTTTTGTTTGACAGTAGGTGGCAGGTTTTTTTTCAGGAATAACAACCTTGCCGTTAAGTAATAATGCCATGTATACCCCGTAAATTAACGTCTATATACCTTATGATCTCTATATAGAACACATGAAATATTAATCGGGAAATTTTAACATGGATCCCTTAAAGCTAACTAACCTCTATATACCTTAATAAATAATTGGTTTGTTCATTAGTGGTGTTATATAATTGAATAAAATGGCTAGAAGAGAGAAGACTGCGTCCGTTTCTTCATTACGACCATATAATTTTTTATATTTTCCATATATATATATATAGATTTTGTCAGGTTATTTAAGTGCTTAGAGGTGTTGACAGTCCCCTCAGTTCGCCCAGCGCATTAAAAGTCTAAGAATATTATTATTAAATTAATCCAAGCGGCGAATACTATATCGATTTTTTTAAACTAATATATCGTCGTGTGAGAAACGAATTGTCGTAAGCGTTAGATACGTCAATTTGAGAGTACTGATATAAGAAGATAGAGAATTTAATTATCCATCACCTTGTGTTCAGACGTTTTTGGTCTGAAAATTACTTTTTAATTGAAATTCAAAATTGTTGTAAGTTGTATTTATGAAAAATAATTAACTGCGAAATGTTGTATATACATTTTATACAGTATTTTGGTGTTGTAGATTAGAACATCCTATAAATTGCAAATTGTTGTATATACATACTGTGTAGGGACAAATTTTTACTATAGATTTCATTATTAAGTAATATTCAAATTGTTGTATCTTTTTGATACGACAAATTTAAAAATAAATTACTATTAACTTCTAATTATTGTATGTTAACTATATACAACATTTTGTCGTCTAAAATAAATTGTTGTATCTAGAACAAAATTTACTTTTCCATATAGATTTAAATACAAAATTTAATTATCGTAAAATTTGTCGTGCATCACAAAAATTAAACTATAAAAATCTTCCAATTTTATTTTAAACCAAAGTAATTATTATTTTACATAGCTAAGTGTTCCAACTTTGTAATAGAGCATTAATTTATTGGAGTTACAAAATTATTTCTTGAGATACATGCATTTAAAAGGACTCAGCAAAAATTTTTTTTAAAAAAACTTCACATTCACATTATCTCAGAACTTGATTTTTACAGTTACCACAATTCACTTCTCACACGACGATATATGTGATTATATTACAAATAATAACCTGCAAAATATTTATACATTGTCCTGTGAATCCGATTTCTTCGAAGCCACATTTTGAAATTTAATGTAATCAAGAAATTTTTTTTTTTTTTTTTTTGCCACTACTGTATTTATTTATAAAAAAAGAAAAAACAAAAAAAAATAATAATAATAATTTTTGAAACCTTTTCAATGCATTAATAATAAATATACATAATTTTTCCTCCCAAATCTAAGAATTATAAAACATAAAACATAAAAAAAAAAAAGAATTAAATTTTTTTTTTTTTTGGTTTTTATTATTTTTCATTTTGCGATATTTGTTGTTGTTGTTGTTGTGTATCTAATCAATAAACATATTTTAATAAGAAAAACTCTTATATATTCATATCTAAACAAAGGACACCCTAAATATACATACATACATATAAATAACATAGATTTTTTGTATTTGCACACCTGGTCAAGAAAAAATATTTAAAAAAAAAAAAAAAAAAACTGCGATTTACAACAACAACAAAAACACATGCGTTTTTCAAAATCTACAAAAAAAAAAAAAAAAACTTTTCTTTAATAACTACAAACATTTATATATATATATATGTATGTATTTTTTGTATCTACAATTTTTATCTTTTGCAATATCTTTTTTTTTTTTTTTATAAATTTTTATGTCTTTTTGTATTTTGTAGCTCGTCTCTCTCTCAAAACAATAACCAAAAAAAAAAGAAAAAATCATCTTGCATTGTTCCATCGAATTTTTTTTAAAACATATATATATGCACATATATATATATATGTATGTATATAAATACAGGTAACAAAACAAAAAATATAACCAATTTTAGACCGACACAAGAGGAACCAAAATATTAGAAAAGATTTTAATTTTTTTTTCGTTTTGTTATAAATGTACGTATATATCACAAAACTAAAAACAGGGTGTCTATAATAAATTTATTATAATATATCGTCGGCTGAATTCATCCTTGTCCAACAGAATATTTTTTTTTTCTGTTTTTTCTGTTTGTTTTTTTTTGTCAGCCTTTAACAATTTTTTCGGGTGCAAGGATTACCATAGTCAAAAACATTTCAGTAAAAAAAAAAAAAAAAAAATGGAATTTTAGTCAAAATAAAAGGAATCCTAGTCACAATAATTTTTTTGACTGAATTGCCTTTTTCAGAAGGATATTCAATCAAAAAACTGAAAAAGGTATTTGAGTCAAAACTTTTTTGACTGAAATTCCTTTTAGAAGTTTGACTTGTTTTTGTTTGACAGTACGAATAGTATTCAGTAAAATGTTTGATGTTTTATTATTATCGGGAAGAGATTTCTTTACACCCTTTTCCGAAAAAAAGGCATTTCAGTCAAAAAAAGGCATTCCAGTCAAAAAAAAAACAAAAATCTGAACGAAGGCTTTGCAGTGCAAATACAAAAAAAAAAAGCAATTCAGTCAAACTTTTTACTGACCGAAATTCCCTTTGTTTTGACTATGAAGTTCCTTCTTTAAAAGAGGCATTTCAGTCAACAAAATTTGTATGAACTTTTTTTGTTGACTGAAATGTTTTTGACTGGAGGAATTCCCGGAGTCATTTTTTTATTTTGATTCTATATAAATCTATTTAGAAATTTGTCGAATAATCCTTTATAAATTTTTTTTTATTGATCCTTTTTATATATATAATGATCACCGCTCATATAGCGTCCACTCTGTTCGTTCACTAATATAAATACTGTGTTGCCAATTTACACACCGTCTAAACTAAATAATATAGAAATTTATAATGGAACGAGAATGAATAAATTAATAGTTTTCAACTTTGGAAGTATGGAGATTTATTAAAAAAATGTTGTCCGTCAAGTCGGAATGGCCACATGACAAGTTGAAATGCAAATATAGCAAGACGGTATAAATAATGAATCAGAGTGGGATTCATTCATAAAGGATCTTTTTTATACATAACAAAAATTTTGTTTGCCATAACTCATTTAGATTAATATAAAAAATTGTTTTTTTTTTTTTGTAAATATGGTGTGAAAACATATAAAATTTATGTGTCCGCAAATCATTTCCGATATAATCCAAATCCAATTAATTAGCCAACGACCAACGATATTTTATAGATATAAAAATGATTTCTCGTTGTTTTTGCGTCGCTTTTTATTATTTTTAAATATTTAATATTAAAAAAAAAAAAATATTAACAACAACTATATACACACAGTAACACAAACACAGTCATAAAAATATTTTAATATATACAATTATAAAAATGATTATTTTATGCTTCTTTTATGCTGCTAATCTTTTTTTTTCTTTTTTTTTTCTATCCTATTTTAGACCAGGACAAAATTCACATTATTTTAAATTGTATATATATATATATATATATATATGTTATATAGGGTGCTCTATTGTTCTGTGGATAAGTTACAACACATTCATATAAATAATACCATCAGGAGCATAAAAATATCTTCTAGATATAAAAATTAAAAATGAAAAAAAAAAAAAAAAAAAAATAATCTTTTGTTAATAAAGAAGACAAGTAAACAATACAAAAAAAATAATAATAATAATAACACAAACTCAGTGCGTGCTTTTCCTTTTAATATTATTATATTAAATTTTTCCTTTGCTTTTAAAAAATATCCTTTTGCATTTTTAAATAAAAATATTCTTTTGTTTTTTTTTTTCTTTCTTTTTACGTATTTAATTTAAATAAATTTTTGAAAAAGGGAATTACATATACAAAACTGGTTGATATTACCCGTAATGACACTGTATTTTGTCTATATATATATATATATATATATGAATATGAGTTCCTTGGGCCACTCTAAATATTCCCCAGTTTGAAATGAAACGCAACAAATTTTGTTGGCCGCTGATATGATTTTGTTCTTACCCAAACTGTTTTATACAACCCATCATCCATTTTGTTGTATTCCACTTAGTTCGGCTAAATCATTCATATATAAAATAATTGGCAAATTAAAGAGTTAAGCCTCGGCTACATTGTTCCTATCAGTTCAGTTCAGTTTCGATTGGATTCGATTTGATTCAAAGGTTAAGTTGCAATCGATTAAACCACATATATTTTGTGTTTTTGTTATTTTTGAAACAGTCAACAATTTCATTTCTCTTGACATTTCCTTCAGTTTGGATTCGCAAAGTTCCAATCGTTCCAAACTCTTTTGATTCGATTCGTTCCGATTCGAATTTTAGAACTTTCATGAGTTAAAAAAAACTCTTGATACCTTGGAGTCTATACTCCATCACATCATAGAACAGAAGTGCAACATAGTTTGGTAAAATAGTAAAGGACAATTAACGAAACGAACAGAACAAAATAAATAAATTATATTGAACTATATATGGATCACCAATATCAGCGCAACCAAAATTCAAAGTTAAATTCAAGACAATAATCGAATATTTATAGACATAGCATAATATAACAATTATTAGATTGGACCTACAAAACGTCTATTCCAAATTGGATCATTAAAAATATGAAATTTTTCGGAAAAATAAATGGAACTATGGAAAATCGGAACCAATTATTAATCTGATTATCTCACAAACAATTCAACTTCTTCGGATGAGTTCTGAAAAGATCTATATACAAACGAAATTGAATCATTTTCGGACTAAAAATGATTTTAAATTAAAATTATGATCAATAAAAAACTCTCAATAAAAAAGTTCAGTTTTCTGTTAACTTTTATCCAAATTTTAATAAAGTTTTTTTTTTTATATCAGATTTTAATTACAAAAAGGAGACCAACATAATCACAGTCTAATTCAAAAAGATTTGATATGAAATTCCATAAAATTTTGATATTATTGGTGAAAATTTAGCTTTGCATAATAGGTAAAATATAGCGGAATATGAATAACAATAATAGAATAAGAGCAAGTTCTAAATATCTTAAGAATCAATTAGAATATCATGTATATATGGGTAATGGGTCTTTTAAGAACCCGGCCTACGATATTTTTATATATATATATAAAATAATTTAGGATTAAAATTTTCAAAAATTCTTATAAAATTTCTTAAAATCAAATCAAAAATAAAATATTTCTTTTATTCTTCAATATTGTGCTGACTGACTGGACATACGTGATCCAGTTTTGTGTTAGTGGCATAGTTACGACGATATGAACTCTGTCTGAGGTGTTGTGTTACTTGAATACAAGTAAATTAAATTAATTTTTAGTGATTAATTTACAAATGAAATGCGAAAATTTAAAATTACTTGTCGTTGTTGGCTGGGCCATATACAAAGAGTCTGTATTTGTTTATGGGCTTTACGTTAATGAGAATAATACTTTCATATTTTTTATATTTAATAATTTAGTGTTTTAATAAATTTATTTAATTACATTTTTTTTTTCTTTATTTTTCAGGTAAATTATTTATCTCAACATTTATGAAGTTATTTGTATTTGACATGCTCGTATTATCAACAAAACGTCACATTTTAAACAAGGTCAGTAATATTTAGCTTGTATATTTTTCGAATTCATTTTTATTTTCTAAAAATTGTTTTCTAAAAAAATTTAAAAAAAAAATAATAATAATCAAAATATTAATAATGTCAATTTGGTCCTTACACATCTCTCGAGTATTGAATGGTTAGCTGTTTCAATTGTATTCGCGAAATTAACTATTAATTTTAGTAGCGTAACAAAATATAGCAATCTAAAAAACTATGTTGACCGCGACTCTGTAAGAAGAAATCGGAGATTATTAATGTTTTCATGAATAGAAGAACAATCTGTAGGAAACTGAACGACCTCATTACTTGTCACTGATGTTTGGTTTAGTAAACACGATACAAATCTTGGGATTGACATTGATATCTTAATAACAACACTGGTGGGGGATGAAACTATAGAGTCCACAACTGGAACATCTCCTGATGTTTGACTGTAATAGACTTGCGCACATCACGTAACAATACTTGAAACGTGACGTACTGAACGGTTAGTCTCTGGCACTAAATCGAATTTTGTTGATAGGATTATTTTAATAATTAGTTTCTAAAATTTTGAATTAGGGACCATATATAAAATGAATCCATCGAGATTTCTTGTGATGCGTTTTCGAAATTATAGTATATAGAAAGTGGAATTATTCGTTTAAATATTATTATGACAGTTTAATAAATAAATCTAATATAATTTGACGTATATAATTAGTGTGTTAAATATAGAAATATGTGAAGTGGATAAGGGGAGTTTTTTTTTCACTATAATAGAAAATGTATTAAGGTTTCACTTTGACCGTCCGGTTTGGTCCGTCTGGTTATAGCTTATTCTCAATAGAATATATATATAAAAAAAAACAGGGGTCTATATATAAAAATTGTGTGTTATTTTGTTAAATCCTTATAAAATATATTTTGAATTTCAAATAATTTTACTTAATATAATTTTCCTCTATATATTATATGAAAAAAAAAACAATTTTCATACATTTTTATGTCGAAAAACATAAAACATAAAAATTTTAAAAATTATATATTTATATATTTAATACAAAAATTTGATGTTAGTAAATTTTGATATAATAATGCATAAAATAAATTTAATATTAAAAAAAAGTATCTTTTTCCTTGTCATCAAAAACATAAACAATTACATAAAAATTATATTATAAAAAAATGTACAATACAAAACACAGTGTTTTTGTGGAAGTGGTGGAGGGTTTTTTTTTTATATATTTGTTTTTGATATTATAATAGTAAAATTCAACATTCAACAAATAAAAGATACTATCGCAAATAAGTAAATATAAAAATCAGAATTGATTTTTTCTTCAGTATATTTTGAATATTATATAAATTGTTTTTTTTTTTTTTTTTTAAATATTGATTGTATTTGTAAATATATATATATATATAGTAATATAAATTGTAATTGTGTACATTGGAAAATAATTTTTCTTAATAGATACAATATATGTATATATGTATAAGATACATTCCCAAAATGAGAAAAAATATATATATATATATAAAAAAAAAACCAGTTTTTCAATGTAAAATTATTAAATAATTATTTTTCCCGTTGACTGAACAGTGTTCGTGTACTTACAAAAATATATATATAAAATAATCATTGTTTTTTTTTTATATCGCAACATAAAAATGGCAACAGTTGCATATTTATGTATATGGGCTTGTATGAGTTTGTTTGTACGTTATGTTTTTTATATATATATATAAATATAATAAATTAAGGGATGAGATCCTGTAAATCTTGGCCCTTAAGTTTTGTTTGTATATTGGCATCCGGTTAAATTGAGAAGCGTTTAATATTTTTTTTAATTTTTTGTATATAGATATCATAAATTTTGTATTAACATTTTTTTTTTTGGTGGGGGGGATCATTAAAAAAATTAACCCCAAAAAATTAACCCCAAAAAATTAACCCCAAAAAATTAGCCCCAAAAAATTAACCCCAAAAAATTAGCCCCAATCAAAGTCGTAAAATTGAAGAAATCAAAGAGATCAACTTAATAAGATGGACATTAAACACAAAAATTGTTAAGTAACTGGCGAATATTTATCTGATTTATTTGCCACTAGCTAAATGGACTTTGTGCACCATGAAACGCAAACTGGCGAATTGTAAATATTCCATACAAAAACAAATTTAATGTTAAAAACGAGCGATTTTTTTTATTCGCAACAATGTGCGGAATGCGAATAATGATTTGAGAGTTCGGGACCATATAGATATTCCAATTAGAAGAAAAAATCAAAAAAAAAAATTAGTTTATTTTTTTAAATTTAATAAAAATAATTAATAAATTTTTTTTTTTTTGATAAATTAATTAATTTTAAGCATTTTATTTAAGAAATTTATTTAAAAAAAAAAAAAAATTAATTAATTAAACATGGAATAATTGATTTGTTCGCAATTTGCAATACGCAGTTCGCGTATCATGTGCAAAGTCCTTAACGTAATTTGTTTAGCTATAGCTGGATGAACCTTAAATATTACATTTATATAAAATAAATTAAAACAAAAATAAACAAAAATTACATCACGAAACTATCAAATTCAATAATTTTAAATAAATTCTGAATTGTTCAATTTTTCTTATATATAGTTTTGAATGATTCTAACCCACAAAATGTTAATTTTTGAGTTATGACTGGTTTATGGATTACAATTTTTTTAATTTTTTATTTTTTTACGTTTTATATTGTATATAAATTTTAAGCAGTTTTTATTATATTTTATGTACTTAGAATATTTTTTTGTCAATTCCTATATACACTTATTATAGAAATCAAAATAATAAGCGATACAATTTGTCATATGTATATATATAAATATCGTAAGCGGCTTTATGTAAAACTTAGATCAATCAATTTTTCAAGTCACTCAATTTAGTCCTTAGCAACAATTTGTCATAGTGAATAAATCTTTTAATTATAATAAAATTTATATATATATTTAATTGTACATAGCAACCACCATTTTTTTTTTTTTTTTTTTATTAAATATCCTAAGTCTAGCGGCTAATTATATCTAAAACATAATATTAGTCTTAAAATATTTATTATATTTTGTCATAGTGAATAATCTTAAAATATTTATTATATATATGTAAATTGTTTTTGTGTTTTGTAAAGTAATAGTACCAAAAATGGAAAAGTTTTAAGCTACATAGATTTTTTTTTATTATTAATAATGAAGCTATAATTTATTAATATTTAGGATTTACAAAAAAAAAAACATAATTAGGTAAATACAGTAACGGCTCTGTATAAGAAACCTCTACTAAAGCAACATTCTATTAATTAAAACAATCTTTGTATATACAACTTTTTTCATTCCAAAAATTTCATATTAGCAACCGTGGTTTTTAATGTTGCAAATTTTGAAAAAAAAAAGCTGCTGCTGCTGGCCAGAAAGGCTATGAAAGACAGGGTAACACTTATGCCTTGCGTAAATTCTACGGGTACGCATAAGCTTGAATTAATAATGATAGGAATGATGCTTCAAAAATATAGTATTAACCACTGTATTACAAGACGTCTAAAAATGCTTGACAAACCTGTTCACTTTTCAAAGACTGGTACATACAATGATTTATTAATTTCGCAAGTTACTCATCATTTAGAATCTAAACATCTCCACGTTAAAGCAATTTTATTGCTAGATAATGCAACTTTCCATAGTACTATATAAACATATGTTTGCGCTGCTGATAATGAGAATTTCAAAGTTATTTTTTACCCGCCGAATAATACCATCATTATTGCTACAGAGCCGTTGGATCAAAATTTGATTAAATTATAATGAAATTTTAGTTTTACGGAGCGCGTATATGAGGAAAAAGATCGTAATTACAAAAATATTTATTAACAATAATTAATTTTAATGAATTTTCATTATAAGAATTTGTTTTTATAAAAGTTATAAACTTTTATGACGTGTGTTAAAAATGATTTTAAAGTAAAAATTTATTATTGACAAAATCAATATATAAATAAATAAATAAATACTTCTATATATAAAATAAATGATTTAATTGTTATTTTAATTCATTTACACACACACACACAAACACATTCAAAATTTTATGTTTAAATGACACCTGGGGGTAGTTTTTTAATGCATTTTATATTAAGAATATTACAAAAAAAAAAAGGGTCAGTTTATAAAAATTTCTATGTATTTGTACATATATTTTCAAAATAACAAAAGAATTGCAATTATAATCATATATATATATATATATATATAATTATGTAAAATTACTAATCAAAATTATATACTTTTTGTGAACCCGTATTTGTAAAAAAAAAAAAAAAACCGGTCTATTTTACCGGCGCCGAAAACAAAAACAACACCAAACCAATATAGATTTTTGCAATTTACAAAAAAAAAAAAAATGCAAAAGGGGTTGAAAATTTTACAAGATTTAAAATAGTAAAATTGTATAGTAATTATTATTTTTTTTAACACACACACACATAAATATGTATGTATATGTATATTGTACATATAAATAATAATTATAAAAAATATAAAATAATTACATACTTTTATATATTAAAATTCAAATTTATTATTTACATATAATACCGAATAAAATTAATATTACCTATGGGGATTTTATGTTACACTTACATACAATTATGAATTGGAAAATACTAAAAATTTAATTATGGTATTATATATATACAGTAAATTTTCGATATATATTAAGCTACTTTGATAATAGAGCGATTTTTTTGATAATTAGCGACTCTCGCTCGATTATATAGTAAACTTTTTTTAATTCATTTTTTCCATTATAAAGTCAACCATAATTTAATAATTTTTATTAGCGATGAAACGAAAACAAGAAAAATAATTTTGGTAAAAGAAAAAGTAATGTCGCGTCTATATGGAAACAAAAAAATGAATTTGGCTGTACGCGATACAACAGAAAATTTATCGTATTTAGAAAAACTTAATTTCCGAAGAGCATATAATGAAAATATATAGAATAGAAGAAAATTAAGTTTCAATTTAAATTTAAAGTATGAATTTCAAAAAATGGTTACTATAATAATCGAGAATCGCAATTATCAAAAGTCGCTATTAACATATATATATCGAAAATTCATTGTAGTATTTAATTATGGACAAATTTGTTTGTATTTGGAGTATATTTACTAATCTAATTCCTTTTTTTTTCGTTGATAGCGACCATTTTCATTATGGGCTACTTTTATAATATAATTGATTCAGCTACGGTCGCTTATATCGAAAATTCACTGTATATATATATATTATTGAAAGGTTTCTGTAACAATTAACAATAATGGTAACACAAAAAAGTATATATATAGAAAGAAACTATCACAATATATATACATTCCATATAGCCCAAACTTATGCCCTTAATGCTCTGGACTCATACGAAATTAGGATTTGCTTAAGAGACCCGTAAAAACTTTATGGAAAAAGAAACAAAATGATAACAATTCACATAGAACATTTATTTATACGATTCCGAAGGAAATGATGAAACTTATTTTTTTGACAAAAAAAAAACAATTGGCCCATGATTGAAGGCATTCACTATATATATATAGGACCAGAACCATATTCACCGAACAAAATTATCTTGGGTGTAAGTATATAATGAGATAAGGAAATGCTTCGAATGAATTAGAAAGAAAGTCAGCTAATAGGAAGGAAGCTAATTTTAATATACACAACACTTGAACTATTCAGAAGATCCCAACTATAAATATTTTTTTGTGAAGATAGGATAAATACTATTTATGTGAATTGGAGGGAGAAGCGAGAAAAACTGATACGATACCATCGGTATAATTATATAATATAATTAAACTATCCGAATTGTTGGCTAATGTCACTAAAGCGGCTGTACTGGTTAGGGCGCGTATAGGTCTTACTTATATATATAATTAGAAAATATAAGAAATCACAATAAGCAATATTAGCTGCGCAATTATTACGGCTATAAAGTAATGGAGTTTTAGGCAATAATTTTGTACTAGTAAATACGTTAAAATTTAAATTTCTTGTATAATAATATACGAAATGTTATTCGAAAGTAATTCTTAGTGCTATATAATTGATCAACACTTGATCTTAAATCACAAATAATCATTCGTAATATAGAAAAATTTCTGTAACAATATTAAATGGGAATATGGATTTTATGTTGACTAATGGACCCCGTACAAAATTCTTAATTTGAATCTTATATACTGCAAATATTTAATATGAAATATTTCAATATTATTATTATTATTACATCCTTATTTAAAAATAGAGCTTCATTGTATAATCATATATAGGAATTTAGGTATAGCATAAATTCCATTTCTGATAATAACTCTATATAGACTAATTTGATTATAAAGTGTTTTAAGCCTTCTTGTTCTCTGAAACACCATTATATAAATTCTGTAAACTGATGTTCAGTTTTTATGTAAAAAGCTTTACAATTAATTTCTTGAACTAAAGGCATTGGATGGCCATTAAATATTTAAGATTAGTTTAAATATTCTATTAAATTTTAGATGAATAATTAAACAAATTCAGTTCCTTAAGTGTAAAATTAATTGATTATATTTAAGTAATAATATAAATTACAATTGTCAAAGAGCACGCACAGATAAAAAAGTTTAATCGCTAATAAAAATATTTTATACATTTCGTAAACTTTTAACTCTATAAATTTATTATCCTAAGCGTTTAAAAAACATAAAACGCATAAAAAAATTCATATATAATTAAATTTATTGGTTCTGCGAGGTTCTGGTATTTTTAACAAACCCTACAAAATGTAAATTAAAAATTGAAACCGAAATTTAATTTATTTATAATCAAACAAAATTATACAAAAAAATAATCTCAATTTGGGTACCATTTTCTAATTATCTTACCGCAAATACATTTAATTTTGACCAACTTTTATTTTATATTATATTACAAAGAAAAAGGAAATTTAATTATTTTTATATATGGTCTATTTGCACATGAAACGTAAACTGTGCGAATTGTGAATTACGAAAATAGTATTCGTAAATTTTCATATTACATTTTTTTTATTTCTTTCACCCATGAAATGCGAATTGCGCGAATTTTGAATATTACCATATAAAAAACAAAAAATTTAAGAATTAATGTGGAATGCGAATGGAATGTGAATGTGACAGTACACCAGATATTCTAAATTCCCCAGATTTTCATATATATAATTTAAAAAAATTGTTTAAGAAATCAAATTTAATTAAAAAATTCCATTTTAAATTCGCTAATTTACAAATCGCAGTTCGCTCGCTTATCATTATGCAAAGTCCTTTACTCTAAATATAAAATGGCGAATATCGTTTATCGTAATTAATTACAAAACTCATAATGAATATTTATATTAATTTATCGCAACAAAAAAATGCGGGTTTTTTTTTATATATTTTACTGTGGCCCCAGTTTTTTTGATGGTGTTCATTTAATTTAAATCCAAGAAAAAATTATTTTTGCCGACGCTTTACATTTTTATATATTTATTTTATATATATACAAAATTTTGTTTGTACATATAATTTCAAATTATATAAAAAATTAAAAAATTAAAAGAATTAAAAGAATTAAAAAAATTAAAAAAAAGCTTTTTTTTTTATTATTATTATTATCATAATTACAAAACTAAAAATAAAATTTTGTAATGACAAATTCGAAAATAATTTAATTATAATTTATATAGAAATTATTTAATTTTTTAAGATGACGCATTTTTTAATTACAACTTTTTTCTTTAAACCACCGCCCCCCGCCCCATTTAAAATTAATTTTACGAAAATATTATTATTGTTATTATGTTATTGGTGTAATTAATGGGGGAGGGTCTGGGACGGATTAACCGCGGTGTTGGTGCGTTGATTATGAAGGGATGGTTTTAATATTTAACAACAAAAAAAATATTTAATAAAATAAAAAGATTTTTAACCAAAAATTAATTAAAATAGAAATTTTACACCAACCTCTAATAATCCATTTGTGAAATTTGTTGTTGTTGTTATTTTCTATTTGTTTGTTTGTTGTTGTTTATAATTTATTTAAATATTTTTTTCATGTTTTTTTTTTTATTTAAATTGTTGAATTTTCAGTTTTCTTTTTATAGTTTTTATAAATTTTCTTTTATATTTTTCACAAATTTATAATTTTTTTTTTTTTTTTTTTAGTTTTGTTTCATATTTTAAATAATTTTTACAATTATTTTTTGTAAATTGAATTTTTTTTCTTAATTTTTTTTTATTTTAAATTAAATTTTTATTTATTTATTTATTTATTTATTATAATATAGGAAAACACACAAAAACACCACATTTTTATGTACTTAAAGCTTTTTTTTTTTAATTATTATTATTATTATTTTATAAATTAATTTTTTATTTGATTTTTTGATTTTATTATTTTTTTGGTTGTTACTTTTTTAGTTTGTGTATTGATTTTTTTTAAAAAAAAAAACACAATCAGATAAAAAAATAAATAAAAAATAAAAAAAAAATATTAGAAACGAAATTTTATAATTTTTTTTTTTAAATTTTTACTTTTTTTTTATTTTTATTATTTATCACTAAACACTTGGGAAAAATTCATTTTCATAAAGAAAATTTTGTTAATTTTATATTTTTTTTTTGTTATAAAATGTTCACATTTTTATTTTATAATTTTTAATTGATTTATTTTTTTTTTGCATTTCTTTTTTTTTTTTTGATTTTTTTATTTTAATTGCAATTTTTTTTTATTTATTTATATTTTTTTATTAATTTGATTTTTTTTTGTTGTAAATTTTTTGTTTAAGGAACTTTATTTATTTTATTTATAATTATTATTTAATTATTATAAATATATAGGAATTTTTTTTTGTTGTTGTTTTATTTTAATTGGTTTTAAATTAAAATTATAAAAAAAAAATAAAAAAAAAAAAAATATGTGAAATTGAAAAAAAAAATTTAAAATTAATTTTTTTTTTTTTTGTTACTTTTTTTTTTTTTTAAATATATTTTTTTTTTCTTCTTCTTTTGTTTTGTTATTTTATTTTAATTACATTATAAATTTTATTATTAGCTAATTATAGTTTTTTTTTTATATATATAATTTTTTATGTTTTATTAATAATTTTTGTTGTTGATGTTTTCTATAAAAAAAAAAAAAAAATGAAAAAAATTAAAAACATAAAAAATTTATTTTATTTTATGTTTTTGTGGATTCTGTAAAAAAAAATTTGTTTTCTTTTTTTTTGCAATTTTTTGTAATTAATTAATTTTTTTTTTTTGCGATTAATTAATTGAAATATATACAAAAAATGAAAATAATTTTTTTTTTTTTTTTATAAATTTCTATTGTTTAAAAGCATATTTTTTATGATGTAGTTGTACATTAGCATATTAGATAAATATCTAAATGCAAAAAAAAACAACATAAATTTTTAATGTATAAATTCCATGAAAAAAAATTGTTAGATGCACAAGAAAATGTCAATTTTTTTTTATGTTTTATGTTTAGTATATCAACACATTTTCAAAAAAGTGGGAGGGGAATTAGGGGGTGGTTTCATATATATATAGAATGATTGGGTTGGGTCCAGGTTTTGTTAAGTTTTGTTGTGTAAATCTTTTAATTTGAAAATTCGGTTCGATTTTAAATATCCGATTATGGAAAAATTGATTTTTTTTGTTTTGATTTTTTTTTTTAAATCCATTTAAGATTGACAACATAAAAATGATTTTTTTTTTTAATTATGGTACCAAGCACAACAAAAAACAAAGTTTTAATATAAAAAATTAAATTTCGGATTGTCCAAATAAATTTGAAAAATGAATTAAAAAATGATTTTTTTTTTTTTTTTTTTTTTTTTTAATATATATTTCAATTAATTTTTCGTGTTATTATTTTATTTTTATTTTGTGTTGTTTTTCTTTTTTTTTTTTCTGTAATTTTCTTTTTTATAACCACTTTTTTTTTTTGTTTTTTGTTATATTAATCACAATAATTTAATTTTTTTTTTCTGTTTGTGTTTTTTGTTTATTCACAAAAGTGGCTGGGATATTTGTAAATTTTTAAATTAGTATAATAATATTTTTAATATATAAAACATAAAACATAAAAAAAAAATCAAAAAAATTTTTTTTTTTTTTTTAGTAAACAACAAAAATGAAATAAATAAAAAGCCGCTGGCGAATTAAAAAAATTAAAAAATCACATTTTTATTATCAAAAAAAAAAAAAAAAACTATATAAAATTATTTTAAAAAAAAAATCCATAAATTAATTAAAAACAATTAAACAAAAAAAAAAAAAACACAAAAAAAAAACAATTTTTTATTAATTTTTAATTCATTTTTTTTCTTTCTTTCTTTAATTACTAATAAATATAGCATATATATACATATATATATATATATGTATATATATATATATTTATATATTAAATAATAATAAAAAAAAAAAAAAAAAAATTTTTATTAAAAAAATTTAAATATAAAATTAGATAGAGAAAAAAAATACATGCGCTCCTGCCGAGCGATGACCGAAGACTGTCTTGGTCTTCTATTTTGCCGATACATACGGAAAATTTTCATATTATTCAAAAAATTCTTTTTTTTTTTTTTTTTTTGTTTTTGTTTTACAAAAAAAAATTTTCTTCTTACATAAAATTTTTTTTTTTTTTGGCGAGATTTTATTTATGTTGTGTGTATCTTTTGTATGTTGTGTTGGGTTGTGTGGAATTGTTCTTGTTGTTGTTTTCATTGTATTTTTGCTATATGCTTATAGGCCATCTCCTTTACAACAAAAAAACGAAACGAAACGAAAAAACAAAATTATTTATACTAACAAAACATAAAACAGAAAATTTTTTATGCTGAGAATATGATTTTTGGTGTATACATAAAACCGGAGATGAGATTGATATTAATATACATATATATAAATATACAAATATAAATAAAACAAATTTCAGAATTTTTTTTTAAATATAGATTTTTAAAAGAGTTTTTTTTAACAAAAAATTTATATTTTGTTATGTTGTGTTGTGAGTAACGGCGAAATTACACTACCAACTACCAAAAATTTATATATTTTATGTAAATAAGAAATTAATTTAAAACTCATTTGCATCGTTGTTGTTGTCGACGACATCGTGATCTAAATGAGAGAATTAAACACACACCCATAAAAAAAAAAAAACATAAAATGTATCTATAAGATACTTTTATTAATATATATATATATATATATATAATAATCATATAAAAAATTTGGTAAGTTCAGTTTTGAATAATTCTCTACGAAACAAGGTACACGGATAAGAAAGATACAAAGAGTTTTTGGTAATGCGCGGCGAATTCATAAAATGAAATTATGTTTTTTTTGTATCTAAAATTCTCTTTATTAAATTAATTCTCTATTTAATATATAAATTAAAAACATAAAAGATATAAAACATATTATTTCATATATTTCATGATTTGTGAGAGTAAAGTTGTTTTTTTTTTCGGTAGAGTGTAGAGCAGATTTTTAAATATTGATGACAATAATAATAATAATTTTTTTTTTTTGAAATTTCTCTTTAACTTTTAGCTAAAGAACAATACAAAAAAAAAAAAAAAAAAAAAATCATAAATTTATTTTGGCGACAAACTCTTAATCTATCTAATAATTTATTCTATCTCTTTCTTTCTCTATCTTTTATGTATTTTTTGTTATAATTTTTATGGGTGCGAGATATATGTATAAGATATTTTTTATGTTTTGTCTAAAAAGCGCACAATGATCGCGATTTTTTTTTTATTTCTTATGTGATTTATTAAAAAAGAAAAAATTCTCGTTAAAATTTTTCCTATATAAATAAAATTACGATAAATTTTTCAATAAAATATAAAATTAATTAAAAGAATTTTTTTTTTAGAAACATTATAATAAATAAATTAAATATATTAAAAAAAAAAACTTTAATTTTAATTTTGTTATACGAAACCTTGCTTCATTGAACCTTTTTTTACTAGCTATACGCAAATTAATCATATAAAAGCAATAATTTTCATATAGGATATTCCTCGGGTACTCACTTGACTAATTGGAGGTTGAGTGATGATGAAGATGATTTTAATTTTGTAATAATTATAAATTAATTTTTGATAATAATGACATTATTCTTAACAATTCAAAAAGTCCAATGCAAAACTCTTACGAATTATGTCCATTATTATTAATATAATTATTAATAGATGGCGTCACCTTTAGCCTTTGTATATACATATAATAACTTTCCATTTTTTTGTTTCAGGAGTAATTTTTGATCATATATTTTCATTTTCATTCACAATCTTTAGTTCTTTGAATATGAAGAAAATCATTTTTTTTGTTTTTTATTTTTGTATAAATGTCCATAAATTTTCAGATCTGGATTTTATGATGGCGCCCCAAACTCCATTTATATATAATTATTTTTTGTTGTGACAGAGTATTTGCAAAACAATCTGGATTAAAATACTATGTGAATGCGTAGGGCTTTCTCGTAACAGACTCCATAACAGTTTAACAAGGAATTTCTAAACCCACAGGACATTACATCAAGCTCTCTAAAACCCATCCTCAGGTTCATCTATACAACCTGAACTTTATTAAAGAGCTATAAGATAACAAGAACGTCACAATAGGCCAGGTGACATATAGGAATACAATGCCCAGTTCTGTAACTCTAATCTAAATCTAATCATTGAAGTTCTAACGAAATTAGAAAATATTCTGTTTAAAATTTAATTTGATATTTTGCTAATACATCATGTGTCCATTACTTATAAAGCATAACTATAATGGGTTCAATATCTTTGGTGTTTGGTGTAAAAGCAATTGAAATGACATCTCAAAATTTTGGAAATAGAAAAATCGAATTTTGATTTATCAGTTATAAATATTATATAGCAAACATTTAATGAGTTTCAATTGCGGTTCCAGCGTTCATTTTAACTATGGTCCCATTAATCTAATTTTATCTTGTTTTTCATATAGTATAAGTAAAAGTTTTGGTGTTGCTTATATGGTAAAACGCTAAACTATTCTTGCAGAATTTATATATGAATTTTAATGATTTATATTAGAATTCATATTTAATTTTGCTTTGGGACAATGTTTTTATATATCGTCTGATTTCCATAGTCTATTTTGCCAATAGTATACAAAATTTTTAAGTTTATTTTGTTGTTTACCTCCTAAAATTATCTCTAAAATTGTATCGAACTTTTAAATTGATTAGCTATTTGTAGCATAATATAAGATTTTCTATATCTAAAAATTCACTTTTTATTTTTTTATTTTTTTCCATTAAATCATCAAAGGAAATTACTTTATACCACACGAGGAAATCTTAATTATATACAAAAAAAATCATTTTATAAAATAACGAATCATTTTTACGGCTTAAGGTATGGACGCAACACTTCCTATATCTCGTAAGAGTTTCGTTGACTTTAATTTATTTTAATTAATATAGAAAATTAACTCATCAACTCAACTTCAGTCAAGAGTACGAGAATATCTTGCGAAAATATTGTTTTTATTTTGATTAATTTAATGAAAATGTTATTGGGCCCGACGACCGAATTATTGTAATCTTATTGAACTATTATACTATTCCGTATTATAGTTAACGAATTAAAGAAAGATTTGTATGAGTATGAGGTCACTATTTGCTCAATTTAATATTGTATTTTATTTTACGTCTTATGATATTCTTATATATAGCCTCAGGATCTATTAATCAGGATCGAATTTTTTCAAGTTTCATTCAGGTGTTATTTTGAAATTGGCCTTAATGTTGGTGGGGGGAGGTGATTGTAGAGGTTTTGGTTGTTAGTGAAATAGTGAAAACTTTACAATTTTATAAAATTCTAATTTAATTTGATATGTTTTACTTCAATTCTTATATAAATCGCTCATTATGGCCGCGGAATTTGTTCGTTACATTTATTATAGCTATATAGGTGGCGTTTAGGATATATTGCACTTTATACTTACAAAAAACATAAATTTCGATATTTTCGATATAAGCAATAATAATTATTTTAAAATTTTCTTTTTTTTTGTTAAATTGTATTAAGTGACATTTTAAAAAAGATTCAGTAAAACGAAAAATAATTTTTTTTCTATATAGTTATTTTTATTTTTTTTTGTAATATAGAGTAATAAAATAAATTGATTGATTTCAAATAATTGATTAATATTATTTATTTGTTATCGGTTAATATAAAATCACAGAGTATAAAAAATACTTTGGCAGATACGACTTTATGGCAACCCATATATTTATTTTGTGCATAAGTTTTTTTTTTTTTTGTAATTTATGGATAGAACATTTTGGAGTAGTAAATGAAAATGTGACGTTTAATACACAATTTTTACATTATGTTAAATAAAAAAATTGATTTTTTTAAATATTGTCACTTAATACATTCTTCCGGGAGGGTATCGATATATATATATGTATGTATAAAAAAATAATTAAATTAAAAATCATTAAAAAATCAAAAAAAAAAAAAATCATAACTTTTAAAATTAACTTTGTATCTTATATATACAATATTTACATATAATAATAACATAAAATAATTTAAAGTTTCTTTTATGTTTTGGATATATGTATATATGTTTTATATGTATATGTAATATATGTATGTTCATAATTATATTTTAACGAAATTATACGAAAAGAATTTCAAATCAATTTAATTTAATGTGCGCTGCTTGGTAATTTAACTCTTATTATTTATATATACAATATAAAAATTTTGGTTCAATTTTCAATTTGAAATAGTTAATTGGTCATACATATATAAACATATATATATATGTATATATGTATGTATATATATATGCTTTATATTATAAATTAATTGTATAAAATATGATCAAACACAAAGCAATGATTTTGGTTTGTTATTTTTCGAAAACAGGTAAAAAAAAATATTTAACAAAAAAGTTAATTAAATTTTAATTAGAGATAATCGTGGAGTGGCTTTTAATTGTATATTTATATATTAAATATATTGGACTGTGTCCAGTGTTGGACTGTTTCATTATTGGTTATGCGTATGCCCCATAAATATAGAGTAAAAAAAAAAATTGATGAATATATGAGAAAATTGAAAAATTGATAAGAAAATTGAACGATGATAAAAGCCCAGAAGAATTCAATAAAAACAATTTTTTTTTTATTTTAGTAGGAGGGGGTAGGTGGATTTTTGTAAACTTACAAAAGTCTAAAAACATATGTTTCTTTTTATGATAAAAATCGTAATTTTTCACGATTATATAAACGGGAGACCAAACTTTGAGCAGTTCTTATATATATTTAGGTTATAATGTAGATAGAACGTCAAAATAAAATTATATTTATAATGCGCGCTCGGGATTTACATTTTAATTATCTCGATTATTTATGCGGGGGAAATATGAAGAAATTATAACATAAAAAACATCATCATCTTCTCTTCTGAATATGGGTCCATATTAGGACGATAAGATATAAAAGATTGATGTATAATCAATTGAGAAGCAAAAATTTATAATTAAAATGATTATTGTAAAGTTAAAACCACCACTGGTATATGAACAATTCATCGTATGAACAATTCATCGTATTTAGTTATATGTATATATTATGAGACATTGAGAATTTGTACATTTGGGTGCCCATAAATCTCAATATATATATCGTCGTGTGAGAAGCGAATTGTCGTAAACGTTAGATACGTCAATTTGAGAGTACTGATACAGGAAGATAGAGAATTTAATTATCTATCAGATCACCATGTGTTCAGACGGTTTTGGTCTGAAAATTACTTTTTAATTGAAATTCAAAATTGTTGTAAGTTGTATTTATCAAAAATAATTAACTGCAAAATGTTGTATATACATTTTATACAATATTTTGATGTTGTAGATTAGTACATCATATAAATTGCAAAATGTTGTATTACATACTGTGTAGGGACAAATTTTTACTATAGATTTCATTATTATGTGATATTCAAATTGTTGTATCTTTTTCATACGACAAATTTAAAAATGAATTACTATACAAATAAGTTAACTTCTAATTATTGTATGTTAACTACATATACAACATTTTGTCGTCTAAAATAAATTGTTGTATCTAGAACAAAATTTACTTTTCCATATAGATTTAAATACAAAATTAAATTATCGTAAAGTTTGTCGTGCATCACAAAAATTAAACTATAACAATCTTCCAATTTTATTTTAAACCAAAGTAATTATTATTTTAGATACCTAAGTAATCCACCTTTGTAATAGAGCATTAATTTATTGGAGTTACAAAATTATTTCTTGAGATACATGCATTTAAAAGGACTCAGCAAATATTTTAAAAAAAAATACATCACATTCATTTATCTCGGAACTTGATTTTTGCAGTTACGACAATTCGCTTCTCACACGACGATATTTTGTTTTGATGTTCTATATAAGAACGTTTTGTATATTTTAAGTAATTAGCCTTTATTAAATTAGAGTTAACAAAAAATTGGAATTTATTAATTTATTAAATGATCTAACCATGCATGCCACAAGTACTTTTAAAGTAAATTACAGACCGGAATTGTTTAAATATCTAAAACAAAAAGTCTTTTAATCTCATGATCCTTACTCACAATTAGTATAAGTTTAAGGTTATTTAAGAAGCTTCATTATCTATACAGCCATAGGTTTCATATACGGTGAATTGTTCATAAGGTGATGTAAATATTGAAAATCCTAAATCCCATCCTGATAGTTTATAAAAATTTTATATTAAATACAAAACATAAAACGCAATGATGTAAAAAAAAAAAAGTTTAAATTCATATCTCGTAGTATAAAAGTAAATGTTAATTTTTTTTTTTATAATATTATTGTTTATTTAAATATTATATAAGTAATTAACTTTTAACTATTTCATCGTTGCTGTGCTGCCAATCCCATTTTTTTTTTAAAACTATTTTATATTTATAATAAAATTTTGTTTTTGCATAAAATTTTTTTTTTTAAATTTATATTATACCAGAAAAAAAGATTGAAAAAGATTGAAGATTGAAAAAAAAATCATATAAAAACGAATTTTAAAGGACATCCTTAATTCGGAAACATTAATTAGGAACCGTTCTATTTAAAACCCCTAAAGCGCATTTTTAGTAAGATCGAGTAAAATGAATTTTAACATACAATTTCTAAAACTAATATAACAAATTCTTTCCGCGGTAAAATAGTCATATATGAAAAATTCTAAATTTACAAGTGAAATTATTATATAAAGTTAATTTGTCATATATTTTTAATATTTTGACATTTCAAATATTTTGTTATGTATAATTTCAACATATAAATACTAAAGATAATTGTAGCATTTTATGCTGACAAACTTGACGGTTTCCGTGAACCTTTCCGCGTCAAGATTAGCGATTTAATATACTTTAGGTCGTTGAAGGAGAAGCTATAACAAGCGAACTAAACCTATGGCTCTGGCTAATAATTTCGGGCACTTGCAAAAAGGAACTGAATTAACGTTTCTTATATTCGCTTGGTTTTTTGCAGCTATATACGGAATTGGTTGTATACTTTTGACGTTAGTAATTCATTACCATACTCTCTAAACCAAATTTGGCTAGATTACGTAGTTATGATTTAGTTATTATAGTTTAAAAACAGATTAATCATTTGTCTTTAATAGGTCTTTACTTAATTACGCTATAGATTGACCAAAAAAGAAAATGTATTACAAGTAGATTTCTAGTGAATTATTGAATAAGAAATAACAACTAGTTTATATGTTGCTAGTTTCTAGTGTGAAAAGTTACACTATGATTTTTTAAGGAAATTTAACTGAAGATACTATTTCGTATATTACTAGATTATAAGTTAGGATTAATGAATATTTTGGTTTTTTAGCACTGAAAACATAGTTGATATAACTAGATATAAAGTATTGTTAGCTAAATTGAAACTAGATGATAGAGTTTATTACAAAACAAAGTAATCTAGTTAAAATAGCATAGCTAGATTTCAACTGGAAGATCTAGTTTCTAGTTGCTTTAATCTAGTTGCTCATTCTAGTTACAATTCATTCATTCTAGCCAAAAGCTTTCGCATCTTTCTTCACCGACACGATATAATCCTAATCATCTATAATACCTGAGAGTCATATATAGTTCATTAGTTTAGTGCGGTTACAAGAACAAGACTTTGAGTTATTATATTAAACTTATTATACAAAAATTTGAAATTGACTTTGATTATTATTTTAATTATATAATTTGGACTATGTCTGGTGTATGGAACATATTTTTATAATCAATTTCATCTTCAATTTTATACAATTAAATAAATTTTAAATATATATATAATTTTATAATGAACTTTTTTAATTTTGAGTAATGCTCTTGACGCAATTGATTCTTTAAACAAATTACCTTAACTTATATGATTTTTTATTTATACATTAAATATTTACAATAAAAAATTAAATAAATAGAAATTTTGTCTTAAATGACTTTTGAAAATATAATAAAAATGCAAATGTAATTCATAAAAATAATTATATTTTTTATGAAAAACGCAATATAAAAACGTTAAATATTTCGTTGCACTTGGTTGATTTCTATATAAATTATCATTTTCTAAATTGTCATTTTCTATACTTATATATAAAAACAATAATTATGTTGCAAATATACAAATTTAATTAAACTATAAAGCGCATAACTCTTAAAACCAGGCGATTCCATATATTAATACAAATGTTCGTAAAAAAGTAAATTATTTATGTTATCGTGATCATTAAGCGCTAAATTTCGATTGAGTATTATTAGATGTATCTTTAAAAAATTTACAATAAATGCAATTCAGATGACATTTTGAAATTTATGTACATATTATATATACATAATGTAAGAGAAATTACTGAACCAATACTTTATATATAGAATTACATTATATTTTCATAATTTAATTCATTTATTTTTTAATTTATAATTATTGTACTTAAACTATATGGGCTCCAAATCAAAGGATATACGACAAATTGAAAGTAAAAAAAAAAAAAAACGTTTCATTTCAGAACTAATGAATCCCATATACATATATATAAATTATTGGGGCTGGGGGTGTAAAAGTGATCCCTTATGTTAACCATAAGGTATCCTTTATCTAAACAGTTCTTCTATATAACGAAACTTTATTATTATATAGTTTTATTCATAAATCTGGAGGTAAAATGTTTTTTTTTTGTTTGTTTTGAAGGCCTTAGACAGAAAGTCGTGGACCAAAAGATTTGATGTCTAATATTATATGATTACCAAAAAACATACTTTTACAAATCACCATTTTTATAATTTTATTCGGAAAGATTTTCACTTTCATATAAATACATAATACAAAAAAATATCATAAAATTTATGATTTGGATAAAATTTGATGAAAATACTATTAATTAAAGGCCTCCATACACTTATCACACATGTTGTCGTCCAACATGAGTTGGACAACAATGTTGTCATGCATAGATTTGATCGTATGTGGGCATGTTTGTCGGTGTGACACACATTGACACAAATTTGATTTTTTCAGCATATGTATGACAACATGTGTGACAGACAGTGTATGGTACTGTTTGTCACACATTCGTCATTCTTCAGAAAAATTTTTGTATGATAAATATGGCGACAGAGTATTTAAATATTTAATTTTGGCGAGATTTTTTTTAATTTATATCGTAAACATCCCAAAATTGTGGAAATGTAAAAGCGATAAAGTATATAAAAATGGAGTTAAAAAAAATATTGGATATAGAAATGCTGAAAAGCCTTAATAGCATTTGTAGTTTATATATTATGTATAGGTGCGAATTGAACAAAGTTTTAAAAAGCAAAAAATCATGTTGCCAGTACAGGTACTGAAGATATTTATGTGGCCAACATTATTATTGGTATTTCGAGTAATTAATTTTCCTGAAAGACTGCAAGAAACATAAATTATTATTAAACGTCAATTATTAAAGCACACACACAAAAATGTACGACATTTCGCTTCCAAGTTTAATAATAAACTAATGTTTGACAACATGTGTGACGGTGTATGTGGAAAAAAAGTGTTTTGCATGACACACCAAGTTTGATTACATGATGTTTGATTGTGTATGGGGCCTTTAAGATAAAAAAAATTATATTGTACGTACATATGTATATACAAAATATAGTGTTATATCTCGCAAGGGATTTTGTGATAAATATTCAACCGAAATATAATTTTCATGGATAGTAAAAGTCTATATATATAAATATCATTAAAAATACATAATAACAAAATAATAATAATAATAATAATAAATAATAAAAAAAAACAAAACTTTGGTAGAATATTTTATAACTCATCCTTAATTTGTGATTTATATATACATATATATATATATATATACATACATATATATTATTTGAATGAATGAATATTCAATGAGAATTTAACCCCTTGAGAAATACACGGTTTTTCTTTATTAGTTCATATTTTATAATACAAAAACGTATCCACAAAATACATTTATATAAATTAAAGTTTTGGTAAAACTTACATATATATATATATATTTATTTATATTGATTGAATATTTTTATTTATTTTCCTTATATACATTTTCTTTTCTTTCTTTATTAAAGGGATATTTACTTTTTATATATACAATTTCCAGGTAGTTAGTATAATTTTGAAAATGGCATAAGTCAATCTAATTTTGTTTTTATATGAAATCTAATTTTCTTGATACATATACATACATATAATAATGTATACTAATGGAAAAAAAAAAAAAAAAACAAAACAAAAATTATATGAATTATATTAATTCAATTAATAAAATAACAAATAAACTAAATCTAATATTCATATATAGAATTTCAAAAGCCCATCATCATTTTAACGTATATATAAGATAATTATAATTAATGAAAATTAAATAAATGTAAAACATAAAAAAAATAACGTATAATAATATTTAATATATAAAAATTTAAATAATTTACGATAGACTCCCAAAGTTTCATAAACTTTTACTTTTGGCTTACCGCCATTAATGCGCGCAACCAAATATTAAAACTTAAAACAAAAAAAAATGGAAAATTTTGACTTATAAAAATCATAGGACGTAAAGAGCGTTTCGTTTTAATGATATTGGATAGAAGATGGGATACTAAAATGAAAATCAAATGAAAATGGAATTAAATGAATTCATAAAATTGATTGTTATATATATAATGGGACTTGCTTATAGAACCCCAATCATTTTAATTTAAATGGTTTCTCTCTAAATGATTTAAATATCCGCAGAACTTTTAATTTTATTTGTTCGCCAAAATTTGTCTTAAGATAACGAAATTGTAAACCTATAAATTCAATTTCAATTTGCGAAACGCGAAGGAAGATATACAAGATTTTCCGGTGGGAAAAACATTGAATGTATGTATATAATGGGTCCATACCTGATGCTCTGTATTGGTAAAGTGTTTTGATTGTCTTTCATTAATACAAAGCCCAAATGAAAAATATATATGACAGGAAATTAACCGGATTACAAAAACCACCATCTTTTAAAGTTATTCCATTTAAAAGGACATATTCAAATTAATCGTTTTTTAAAATAATAATCGGTTGGTTGATTACTCCTTTTACCGCACCTAATCAGTTAATCGGTTCATATTCAAATGTTCTATTAAAAAAAAAATAAAAAAAAAGGAAGCCTGAAAAAGACTAGCTACTAAAATAAGAAAATAATTTTATACCACAATTCAAATTTAAAATCTTTATTGATTTACGATTTCTATAATTTTTGGTCATAAAATTTCCGGGGAAATAGAAAAGACTCGTTCACTATTTTGTCGATGGTTGGGCTGAATGGTCATAAACTATGACTTGATAAAGATTTTCCAAATTGTTTGCTTCTTTGACCTACAGATATATAGTTCTTTCCATACAATTTTAAAATCTTTTTTGATGCTGTACGACTTAACTATAAAAATGTTAAACCAAAAACAAAAAAAAAAAATATAATAGTCGGTTATAATCGTTAAATTTTTAAACGATTAATCGAAATTCATTGGAAAAGGATCAATTATTGATTAACCGATTAATCGGATTTAAATCTCTATATATTGATTGTACCATAATACATTTTTGCTGAATTTTATCATTAATACAATTTGATTATAGTTTATCTTTGGTTTTCCGGTTTTCCGCATTTATAATATTAATTAATATCCTCAATATATGGACTTGAATAATTTATTTAGAAATGATAATTTAAAATTAATTAAATTGTATACATTAATTCCGACAATTTATAATTATGCGTAGTCAAAAATATTTGAATTTAATTATTTTTATATCGTTGTCCTAGTCCTAACTAACCGTATACGAAAAACAATGATTGGCGACTGACTAAAAGTCAATGGTTTTCTTGAGTTGAATGATTGAATGTTAAACACAGACTAAATATCCATACAGTATAGACTATAGAGTATAGGGTCACATAATAACCGGATCATTTTGTTGCGAAACATTTTTAAACAATTAAAATGTATAATGTTTAATGCAAAAATGTAAATCGCATAAATTGTTAGAAAAATGTAATTTTTCATATATTTTTATATGTTGATATTTATTCAAAAAAAGTTACAAGCTGTTTTTAATAACATTAATGTTATATAAATAGCCCGCACTTAAGTTTTTTTTAAAAAAGATTTTGTGGAGATATACATTTAATATGAAATTTGCAATTTTTTTTTTTTTTGGTGCGGTTCAAGTGAAATATATTAAAACCAACCCCTAACCCCGATTTTTTTTTTTTTTTTTTTTTTTTAACATTTCTTGTAAATTTTCTCGTCCTTTATTTACTTATATTAGTAACCACCAAGTTTACAAATATTCGCTTCTAATAAACCTGACCACTTTTCCTTCCATAATTTTCATTTCCATCCCCCCCTAAAAATACGAAATATAGAATCATAATAATTTATCGAATATTTTTATTTTTTATTTTTTTATTAATCGATTTTAATTTTTTGTTTATTATTATTATTATTTTCTATATTATATAAATAATTTTTATAGTAATTCGTCAAAAATAAACAAAATAAAATATATTAATATATATATACATTATTTATATGTATATATAAATATATATATATATATTTTTGATTGTATATGTATATATAAATAGTATACAAATTTCATTGATAATCGTTAAAAAGAAATATTTTTGAGACATAAAAAAGCACAGACAGTTTTTAAGTATGTAGTATATAAAAAAAACATTATAACCAAAAATAAGGGATAGTAAATGGTGGGGTAGTAAAATCTGGTATAGCATATACAGAAAATATATAAAAGAGTCCATGAAAATCGAATGGACACTACGTATATACATATAAATATATATATTATAAGTATACCATGAAAAGAGAATATTATATAAAAAAGAATAAGATACGAATAATTTTTTTTTTGCTTAGAAAATAAATGTAAAAAATTTTACATAATTTTTTTTGACGGATAGATTATGTATGGGGCCCTTCATGTATTATAACAACCAAAAAATGGGTTTTTTTTTTACTAGTGTAACAACAGCTTTGCGATAGTGTAATAACCGAAAAATGAGCTTAAAACTAGTATAACAACAGAAAAATTGGCTTTACGATAGTGTAACAATCGAAAAATGAGCTTAAAACTAGTATAACAACAGAAAAATTGGCTTTACGATAGTGTAACAATCGAAAAATGAGCTTGAAACTAGTATAACAACAGAAAAATTGGCTTTACGATAGTGTAACAATCGAAAAATGAGCTTGAAACTAGTATAACAACAGAAAAATTGGCTTTACGATAGTGTAACAATCGAAAAATGAGCTTAAAACTAGTATAACAACAGAAAAATTGGCTTTACGATAGTGTAGCAATCGAAAAATGAGCTTGAAACTAGTATAACAACAGAAAAATTGGCTTTGCGATAGTGTAACAATCGAAAAATGAGCTTGAAACTAGTATAACAACCGAAAAATTGGCTTTACGATAGTGTAACAACCGAAAAATGGGCTTGAAACTAGTATAACAACAGAAAAATTGGCTTTACGATAGTGTAACAACCGAAAAATGGACTTGAAACAAGTATAACAACAGAAAAATGGGCTTTGCGATAGTGTAACAATCGAAAAATGAGCTTAAAACTAGTATAACAACAGAAAAATTGGCTTTACGATAGTGTAACAATCGAAAAATGAGCTTAAAACTAGTATAACAACAGAAAAATTGGCTTTGCGATAGTGTAACAATCGAAAAATGAGCTTGAAACTAGTATAACAACCGAAAAATTGGCTTTACGATAGTGTAACAACCGAAAAATGAGCTTGAAACTAGTATAACAACAGAAAAATTGGATTTACGATAGTGTAACAATCGAAAAATGAGCTTAAAACTAGTATAACAACAGAAAAATTGGCTTTACGATAGTGTAACAATCGAAAAATGAGCTTGAAACTAGTATAACAACAGAAAAATTGGCTTTACGATAGTGTAGCAATCGAAAAATGAGCTTGAAACTAGTATAACAACAGAAAAATTGGCTTTGCGATAGTGTAACAATCGAAAAATGAGCTTGAAACTAGTATAACAACCGAAAAATTGGCTTTACGATAGTGTAACAACCGAAAAATGAGCTTGAAACTAGTATAACAACAGAAAAATTGGATTTACGATAGTGTAACAACCGAAAAATGAGCTTGAAACTAATATAACAACCAAAAATTGAGCTATATACATTACTTGTTTTATTTGGTATTATGTATACTAGATCTGCATATATAAAATAACACTTTACTTACTGAGTACTGAGTAGACCACTGGTATCGAAAAGTTATATTTAGGTTATACACAAAATATATAAAAGAAAATTTTGAAATTATTTAAAAAAAAAATATAAAATAATTTTAGGACCACATTTTATTAAGTAAAGTCCTTGCTGTGTATTTAGAATCGTCCAGTCCAAGATATTGTAAAATTTAATTTAATATTTGAAATATATATAATTTTTTTTTTCTGAACAAACTAAAAATTGAATATTTGGGGTATCACACAACAAGGATATTTACAATAAACTTTATATTATATTGCCCGAAAATCATGTCTGGAGGGTTTTATATTTATATAGTATATGTATATAGAAAAGGATATATATATAAGAGCTTAAAGGTTGTTGTTATATGGCGTCGGCTACAAAGGCGCACTGATAAACAGAATTCGTTTTTTTTTTTTTTTTTTGCGGAAATGTTGTGTCTAGGCCAACAGGATATCGTGTCCTTATATATATTATTATAATATGTATTTATATATATTATATGTACAAAAATATAAAAAAAATTATATATAGATGAACTTAAAAATTATTATATGGAACTTTAAGGTTGTAAGTGGACTGACCTTGAGATATAAAATTTATATCCTATATGTCCATATACAACATTTATTTATTATTATATACTTAATGTATAGGTATATAAGATTGATTTTTTTTTTTTAAATTATTGTTTTCTTTTTTTTTTTTTATATATATAAAATTCGTGTCACTTAAATTTTATATAATAAAATTCATTAAAAATATTATATATATGAAAAATAAAATTTATATTAAAGTCAAAATTGGATTTATAAATATTGTTTTAGTGTCCTTTGAATAATGTATATAGTTCACATTAATAAGTTAGAAAATGTGCAAAGGAACGAGGCAAGGAATACCAGTCAAAAAGATTTCAGTCAAAAAAAAAAAAAAAAAAATGGGAATTTTATAGTCAAAATAATAAGGAATCCTAGTCAAAATAATTTTTTGACTGAAAATTGCCTTTTCAGAAGGAAAAAATTTCATTCTCTAATAATAATTAAGCCAAAAATTATATTAATATTTTTTTTTTTTATTGAGATACGACTCGTTATTATATACAATATTTTTTTAACACGCATTTTTATAGCGCCGAACAGTCTAGTCCATCTCGCCAAAGTTATCTGGGGGTTTTTTTTTAACGTTCAGAAACTCTGTATATATATATGTATGTATATAAACAATATAAAACTGAAAATTCCTTTGCTGTCGTCTACTCTCGATATTTTGGTATTCTTAACGATTTCCAAACAGTTGTATAGCAAACAAAAATTTAATCATGTTTTTTTTTTAAATGGGTGTGTAATTTTTAACCAAAAGTAACACTTACATACATATATAAATATAATCTGTATCTATATATTTATATATAGTTAGGTGACATTTCTGTGATTCTTTATTATGTTTTTCTCAGTTTTTATTAGTTATTATTATTTTTGAACACGCAGTTAAAAAAACTGGAATAAATAATAACAATATAATAAATGAAATTTAAAATATTTTGAATTAACAAAAATATTTTTATATATAGTTAAAACTTTTATCACTGGAAACGTACAAGATGATATAGCTAGGCTATATCAATGATCCAGTGATGGAAACCGGAAAAAAAAAATCGTAACGTTATGCCTTTCAATTATAACAGAAAAATATAAATTCAAATAAACGTTATGGATTTCGTTTTATAACACAATTTTTTTTACGTTATGTTACGTTATAACGTTTTACTAAAAATTGATTATTAATAATTATAATATGAAATTAAAATTAATTGGAAAAGTACAATTTTTAATTAGTAAACTTTGCATTTCTTTAAAATTTCATATTCAAAAGAAAAACCCAAACATTAAAAAAAAAAAAAATCTTTCATTTTGAGAAAACAAACTTAAAAATTGTAAATTTTCCATATGAAATATTTTCCCCTATAAACAATTAATAGGAAATTCGATTAATAAAAGTAAATATTTTGTATAAAAAATAGCGAAAAACGCAAAAACAAAAATTTATTTCGTTACGTTTTTCGTTATATAACAAAAACGAAAATTTCATAACGTTTGAAACGGCGTATTTTTAAATTTTCGTTCGTTATAACGTTATAACGTTACGTTACACATAACGTTTTCCATCACTACTTTAAATATAAAAAAAAAAAAAAAATTAATAACAATTATCAATAAAGTTTCCCGTGTAATATTAGAAAATAAAAATTAATCGAACAAAAAACACCAATAATGCAAAACGCTCGCGCTCTTATAAAATATTTTTACTTAATCGAAACTTGGAAATTATAATAATGATTCTATATATATATATATATATGTATGTATATATGTATGTATATGTAAAAAAACATTGTAACCAGATTTTTTGTTGTTGATATAAAATGTATGTATGTATAGAACAAGAGCTCACAAATAATAAACAATTGATTTTAATTTATATTATAGTGTATACCCACCCACTCACTTCAGTGTAATTTTTCTATGATGTTTCATATATATAGAAAGACTGAAAACTATAGCTTGAAAGTGTCATTCATAAGATATAAGATAAGATAATAAAAGGGCGGTCGTTAAGGCAGGATTATGAACCTCCGCCTTCCTATATACACTGCAACCATAAAGAAATCTATATTTTTAATTTATTTTTTACCCTATTAATATTATTGGTCCAGTTAATTACATAAGGCTTCTGTAGAAGCATATAATTTTCCTGACAGTTAACATTCCCTGATTTCTAAAGCACAATCAGAAATCCCTTACGCCCAGATGTGTCAGCCTTTTTCGGGCTACAAATGATAATATGTGTTCTGGCCAGATTCTTCATCATTTTCGAACAGAATCGACACTCACTCACACTCTATATACATATATAAATAATCAAACTTTCCGATTTTGTTTAGGTGATACATGCAAGCATGCAGTGTGGCCCGTCAAAAGGACAATTAGATGTACGTAATGCTCGATTTTTTATTGGGTGTTAGGACTTTTTTTTTTAGCCCTTTTGTTTAGAGAAAATCTATATATATATAGGAATGTCTACCCTTGGCGTCTGCCTAAGAAGATGTTGTTCCATACTATTTGGATTTCTCTTCATAATTTGATATTCACAATGTTTGGACATTCTTTTACCTTTTACCTATACGATGCCGTACACAAAAGTATTATAGTAGTTAAAAATTCAATTTCACAATTTTTTGAATTAATTTTATGTAAAAATTATATACTAATTAATTATATTAGATAAAGATATAAATACCAAAAAAACAGACAAAATATCATAGTAACAAAAAAAAAAAAAAAACCATTCGCTAAATTGTATCTTTTAAATGTACAATATTTTTTTTTATACCTTTTTTTTAAATTTTTTTTTTTATTTTGTTTTGTTTTTTGTGTGTAAATTAAATCCAAAAATATTAAACAGAACCGAACACCTGCTTTTTGTGTGTTCTCTGGAACGCTTACACAGAAGAGCATATCGTCGTGTGAGAAGCGAATTGTCGTAAGCGTTAGATACGTCAATTTGAGAGTACTGATATAAGAAGATAGAGAATTTAATTATTTATCACCTTGTTTTCAGTTGTTTTTGGTCTGCAAATATCTTAATTACTTTTTAATTGAAATTCAAAATTGTTGTAAGTTGTACTAATCAAAAATAATTAACTGCGAAATGTTGTATATACATTTTATACAGTATTTTGGTGTTGTAGATTAGTACATCCTATAAATTGCAAAATGTTGTATTACATACTGTGTAGGGACAAATTTTTACTATATTGATTTCATTATTATGTGATATTCAAATTGTTGTATCTAAAAATAAATTACTATTAACTTCTAATTATTGTATGTTAACTACATATACAACATTTTGTCGTCTAAAATAAATTGTTGTATCTATAGAACAAAATTTACTTTTCCATATAGATTTAAATACAAAATTAAATTATCGTAAAATTTGTCGTGCATCACAAAAATTAAACTATAAAAATCCTCCATTTTTATTTTAAACCAAAGTAATTATTATTTTAGATAGGTAAATAATCCACATTTGTAATAGAGCATTAATTTATTGGAGTTACAAAATATTTCTTGAGATACATGCATTTAAAAGGACTCAGCAAAATTTTTTTTAAAAAAACTTCACATTCATTTATCTCGGAACTTGATTTTTGCAGTTACGACAATTCGCTTCTCACACGACGATATAATCGCAAAAAAAAAAAAATATTTATTTATCTTAAAGGTTCTTTTCTGATTTGTCGTCGTCGTCATCGTTATTGTGGCTATATAATATAATTTCTGGGATGTTCAGCAGCATCATCACACTATGGGGTACTTCCGTTCCTTGTGTGTTGTTTCGGTATTTATTTTATCATTTTAACTTTTTTTTTATCTTTATCAATTTTTTGTGTATTTTTATTATTGGTTATTTTTATTTGAATTTTTTAAGTCTACTTTAGAGAATGTATTTTACCCAAAAAAAAAAAACAAATATAAACAAACCGATGTGCAAGGCGTGAATTACAAGATCATTATAAGATAAATTCGAAAAAAAAACAAAAACGTATCCTTTGGCCAGCTCATACAATCGATTGAAAAATTAAAAATTCATATTTTTTTTTAAAAAATTTCAAAAAATACAAACCAATTTTAAACATCAGCCGCCGAAATATTTTATAGACGCATTTTTCAATCTATACTAAAATTCAAATTGTAAAATGAACGAAATAAATTATTTTTCTTATTGCAAATAAATTTTCATCATTTTTTTTTTCAATTGACCCCCACCGGATTTACTATGTATATATAATGTGTATATAGAAATTATTACGTAGAGTTGCTGTGATAGAAAGATGGATTGAAAATTGGATAAATCTTCTAATGTACGAGCTGCAGATTATATAAAAAATATGAAATATATGAAATATTTTCCCCTATAAACAATTAATAGGAAATTCGATTACTAAAAGTAAATATTTTGTATAAGAAATAGCGAAAAACGCAAAAAACATAAATTTATTTCGTTACGTTTTTCGTTATATAACAAAAACGAAAATTTCATAACGTTTGAAATGGCGTATTTTTAAATTTTCATTCGTTATAACGTTACGTTACACGTAACGTTTTCCATCACTGCTTTATACTTATATACGATTTATCAAATATTTTATTAAAAGTCTGATAATGGAAAGTATTTACTTACTTTTAAGTAAGTAGCCAAACGATAGTTACTAAAAACATTAAATCTACACAGTTTGGTCTTCTGGTAGTCCAAGTCTGTTTAGATGTTTCCAGTATGCCCTGTAAGGAAGCCTATCATAGTGTTCTGATTTTCTTCCTATTCATTCCAAGCAATTCCTTTGCTAGTTTTTTTTCTTCATATCCACTCGCCTATTCCAATGGTCTTGAAGTTACTTGAGGTGACTGTCACCTCCACAGAACGGTACTGATGGGTCCTATGAATGTCTTAGCTGTTCCGTCCGATTTTTCATTTTCCTTGAAAGCTTGAATTTGATATGAGTCCAGAGTGCCTTAATTGCATTATAGAAATCTCTATATGATTAGATAGTATGGAGGTCCTTACAAGTATTTACACAAAACTTTTAATTTGGAAATTGTCAGGTTCAGGATTATTTATATATTGCTTACATTTGTAACTATATCTCTCTAAACCAAATTTGGCTAGATTGCGTAGTTATGATCTAGTTATTATAGTTTAAAAACAGATTAATCATTTTTACTTAATTACGCTAGATTGACCAAAAAAGAAAATGTATTACAAGTAGATTTCTAGTGAATTATTGAATAAGAAATAACAACTAGTTTATATGTTGCTAGTTTCTAGTGTGAAAAGTTACACTGATTTTTTAAGGAAATTTAACTGAAGATACTATTTCGTATATTACTAGATTATAAGTTAGGATTAATGAATTATATTTTGGTTTTTTAGCACTGAAAACATAGTTGATATAACTAGATATAAAGTATTGTTAGCTAAATTGAAACTAGATGATAGAGTTTATTACAAAACAAAGTAATCTATAGTTAAAATAGCCTAAGCTAGATTTCATTTGGAAGATCTAGTTGCTTTCAATCTAGTTGCTCATTCTATAGTTACAATTATATTCATTCTAGCCAAATTTGGTTTAGAGAGATTATAATCTAATATTAATTGTAATTTCTTCGTTTTGTATAGACATTACTGTAGCACAGTAGAGTATAGAGTTTTTAATTTAATTATTTTTAATTCGATCTTATTTTTTTATATATAAAATGTTATATTTTTTGAATGAACTTTGCTGTCAACATAATTAAAAATAATTTGATCCTATCATTAAAATATTTCCAAGAATAAGGCGTGAGCGTTTATTTATATATATATATTTATATATGTTTCTGTTTTTAACCCAGAGGCTATACAAAATTCAAGGTATAGAAGAGAAATAAAAAAAAAACGTTTTGTTCCATAACCGATCATACAACATTACATACACCTTCCTCCCTTCAAAACAAAATAATCTTTTATACATTTTATAGATACATACATCCAATATAGTGCGAGGTGTACTTGCTTATGGGATTTGTATATTCAAAGAATATATTAAATTAATCGTTTTTTATATGAATGTATCTTGCATCTATATATATATGTAAATGTATAAATCGTTTTCTTCTTTTTTTAGTCAATTTCATTTCTAATCGTATAAAACCCAATTTTTTCATATACAAAACGTAACATATTAAATAAAAAATATTCAATTTAATTAAATTGATTTAATTTAATTTAACATATATTTCAAAAAACAAAAAATAATAATTAAAAATTTACAGAAAAACGAAAATTTTAAATTCCATCTTTGTATCCTTCATATGTTACACATACCAACGGTAGCTGGATATGGCCTACCCATACTCATTAAATTGAATTTTAGAATTGATTTCCAATTCCCAGAACATTTAAAAAAAAAAACCAACGCATTTACATCGACATAAGGACAATTTTTATCCACTATATTTTAAAAGCATCATACCTCACGATTTTCAGTGTCCTGTTAAGAGTACGATTCGCCAGATATACTGAACTTTTTGCTGCTATTTTCTTAGTACTATACTTTTAGTACAGGATTCTTCTTAAAAGTTTATCGTTATTTTCCCTTTTGTTGCAAGCTTACCGCCAGCGTTGGATATGAGTATCGCATGAATTCATTTTTATTGTTTTTGTTTTAAGGTCTATACCTTTAGAAATTACAAAGCAATTGCAATTGTTGTTTAAACAACATTTCCCCAGTTATGTATCGGTTCTGGTATGTTCGTCTCTGTTTTCTTATTTCCGGGGTTGTAGAATATGACTTTATTTTATTTGGCTGTATAGATTTTATCATTCTTGTGAATGATGTCAACCAGCCTGCAGAATAGCTTGACTATAATGGGGAACAGATTATAAAACAGGAAAGATATTAGAAAGTTATTTTATTGCTGATGGTATATAGTCCAGTTCTACTTAGACATAATGTGATGCCATTGTTCAAACGAAAGGATATCGTTTTAAGAGACGATGAGCTGTCACACTGCTTCTAATGTACGGTTAATAACATTTAAAATCGAATGATTTTAAAATGTCATATATTTATGTAAAATATATATAGAATGTTTTTTTTATGATAATTAGAACTGTACGGAACAGAAAAATGGGACATTAAGGAAAATGGGACGACAAAAAAAAAGGAAAAAAAAAGAACATAAATTAAAAATGGATGGCTAAATCAAAACTTTAGACTGTACCTAGAACGAATCGTAACATTTTTTTAATCAAATTAATGTTTTATCAATTATATTTTAAGGACGAAATTTAATATCTTTTTATAATTATTGTTAGACTTATATACCTATATTGTATATACATACAAGATTATTTATTATTGATTTTAAATAATTGCTATATCCTTTCGTTATGGATACTGCCGTCCTAATAAAGAAAGTCACATTTCCATTTTACTAGTTTTTAGATATATAAGTTTTACGTTTTTTATCTTTCGCGCTTTCAAAATAAATTTTTATGAATAATTTCAAAAAGTAAATTCAAATTATAAGAAAAATTTTAAAGGATTAAGTAGAGAAAATGGATATATGACTTTTTTGCTTGGTATACGCACCCAAAAGAGAACTTACGAAAACGAAATTATACACAAATAAGTAAAAAAAATTTCCTTGCGTTTGTTCACAAAGAAAAAATGTCATAGAATCCAAAAAATATTCAAAGATACTAAGGAAAAAAGTCTTATAAGCAAACAAATTTGGTCTATGTGACTTTTTATCATATAGTAAAAAGCAGATAAGACTTTTATGTCTAGGAAACACTCTAGAAGTGGTAGATATGACCATTTTACTTCAAGTTTTTGGAGTCATTTGCGCAGTTGGAAATGGATCTTTTTAGCTTAGCACAAAAATCAGAAACTCATTCACGGTTATAAGTCTGTCCTTATCTCAATATTTGAATTTTGACGTTTGTGACTTTCTTTCTTAGGACGGCAGGCATAGGTAACGCAAAAAAAAAAAAAAAATTAAATATTTTCTTTTAAAAGAGGAGACGAAATTCCAAAAAACATTTAATTTTTAAATTATAAACACCACTAAATACTAAATTTAACTGACGTCTTTCCATTAATATTATATCAACTATTACATATATATATATATATATATAGATTATATAAACAATTTACGTAAATTAAAAAAATCATTTTTAATTGTCCAATTAACAATCGAGATTTTTTATTTTGGTTTATGATGCGCGCGTTTTCGTTTCGTATAATTTTTGTATCTGATGGTTTGTTATTATGTTTTGATAAAAAAAAAAAAAAAAAAACAATTTTTCTGTGTATCTACATTATATACATATAAACTTCAATTAAAATTGAGATGATAATATTAAATTATTTTTAATTAAAGTTCAAATCAAAAGAAACACAAAAAAAATAAAATAAAAAAATATCACACAATAATTAATAAAAAATTCATCAAGAAAATAAAAATTCATATTTAAAATCATTTTTTTTTTTATTATTATTATTAATTTAGGTGTATTTAAATACAGGGTGGATACTTAATATTAGATCAGTACACAAAAACGTTCTGGGGTAATCCTAACCAAAAAAAAGTCTAAGATAATTTTAAAAAATGAATAAAGCTACAGCGAGATTGTATACACGGGAATTATCACTGGGCCATGCTATTCTCAGAAAGCATATGCAATGAGATTGAGGACTGACATCTTCTTCCATATTTGTCGAGGATGTATATGGAGGATGATTCACTTGTTGTGCCACTGTCCCTCGGTCCAGCAAAAAAGGTTCAGAAAATTGATTAAATTCTTTATAGATAATGTAAAAGATGCGGGTAAACTAAAGCCAGCCAAGGTGATTTCGTTCATTAAAGAAGTGGGATGGGTTGACACGCTGTAGCACTGGTACAGTGTTTGGCTGGAGGGTACAACGGGCCCGATTTTATGTGGTCTATGTGGGAGGGAAGTGCAACCTTTCCACTCCTTTAAAACCAACAAACCATAATATTAGATCGATGGTATATATACCATAAAATTTGATGGTTTTGTATATATAAATATATTCACCCATTTTCGATTAACAGACCATTTTCGAGTAGGAATCTTAAATCGGTATATAGCTTTAAAGTATTTTGAAGTACTTCCTTGAAGTAAAAAGTATACTTCAAAATACTTCAAATTACTTCATCATAAAAATGTGAAGTATTATTTGTAATGCAGTAAAGTAATTCAAAAATTTCATTACTTTTGAGATAATATGCATTACTCCATTTTACCGCAGTAATGTAATGAATAATTGAAAAATTTATAAGTATACAGAATTACTTTTTCGAAAATAATGCATTATATTTCAGCCATTACTCGGTAATAATAAATGTTTTACTTTTTTAATGCATTATTTAACAACTCTGGATCAATTACAATGATATTCGCTATTATATAGGGTTTCAGTTTCCAGTGGGTCCCTCTATTAAAAAATTCCGAATTTTTCATATAACAAAAAGCAATAATTTTTATGGTATTAATTTTTGGAATATTTTCAATGGAAATTAAAAGTTTCCTTGCATCCTCCTGGCGTTGTAATTTTTCGTTTTGGTATATATGTTATGTTAGTTAATTTTCTTATAACGTTACGTTATTAAAAACGTTTTTGTATATGATTTTTATATAATATATTCTCCTCTCTCTATATAAGAATTATAAAATCTTTTGTGAAATTAAGTATATCATTTTGGTGTATATGAAACAGAAAATATGGAAAATCAATCTTAAAAAGGAATAATCAAATATTATTTATTTGTTGCTGGTTATTGTTAGTATATATAGAGGACAAACAAGATTATTTTTATTATAATCGCAAAAAAAAAAAAGCCAACAAATATGTCCATATATATATATATATACTTATAAAAACAGAACCATGTTAAAGCGCGTTTGCTATAAATAATGCGCAACCACAATAACACCCAATAACACCGTGTAGGTTACTTGAGTTAGTTGCGCCCGCGCGCAATCAATTTACTTTGATTCAAACTGATTTATATATGTACATATGTATATATATATATATATATCGTCGGGTGAGTAAATTTTGGCCCATACGCCATCCACTTCATTTCCAGAAACACGACTTGGGAAGTTAAAATGTAAATAGTAAAATACAAAAATATTTGAATTTTTTTTTTGTAGATATTAACTTAATGAAACTAAGCTCCCAATTTAGAAAATTTAGGAACTTGTTCCCATTTTTTGTGGATATTATGAAATATTTCCAATCCCTTTAGGCAACTTCCCTTTAGGACTATATAATATTATGAGTCTTTAGTACAAAAGTGGATACAGAGCATGGTATATAACTCAAAAAAACCACTGCTTATAGGCATTCTTGCCATTTTCTATTTTTTTTTTACATGCTGTAGCCAATACAGCTGTTCTGTAGAACAGAAATTGATTAACTGAATTGTTTACTATGTTAGTCCCAAACGGGTTCAATTATTATAAATTGTTGTTTCGCTGACAATTTTGGTATAGAGGGTATATTTTAAAAAGTTCAAATTCTTCATTTTGGCAACGAACTAATTGTCACCCTACTTATAGGGGAAAAAAACGGAGTATACAGAAATAGAAAGAGCGTATTCCAAAATCCCAGAATATATTTCTAAGTAAAAAAAAAAAAACACAAAAATTGCGTATGGGCCAAAATATCACTCACCCGACGATATATATGAACATAAACAACAAAAACAACACATAAAATACCTTTCTCGTTTCAATATATTTAATTTTATGCTCTTGTTATTTTTGTTAAAAATATTGTATATATATAAAAAATAAAAGAAAAATTAAATAAAATAACGAAAAAATGATTAAAAACTCCAAAAGGAAAATTATACGATTTTTTTTTTTCGTTTGCGCCGTCTCTAACGCGCCATCTCTAAAAAAAAGGTGTAAAAACAAAATTATTGAAATAAAAATGAATTTATCCTTTATACAAACACAATAATATATAAATATTTATAATTATTATTAATGTAATAAAAAAAAATGGCCGCTTAGCATATTCATTTAAGCTCTATCGGTCAAATTGTATACTATACCTCAAATTCAAATGTGGGCTGGGGGGTGTTGAGATAGTTTACTGTTTAAACAGAACCAAAAATAATTATCTATATATATTTAATTGGTTTAGTTTTAGTTTCCAATTTTAATAGCTGTCGCCTACGATTCGTTCATTAATCTCTTAAATATTACTTTCCACACATTAGTATAGGACATTAGTTTTTCGTACATAAAAGCTTCAGTTGTAGAGTATTTTGGGAACAAAAAATATCTTTGGAACATATGACAGGGATACCCACAGTGATGGACTTTGCACAGCACATGATACGCGAATTGCGAATATTCACAATTCTTGATATTTCTTTCACATGAAACGCGAATTGTGAATATTCCATACAAAAAACAAATTTGAGGTCGTTAAAAACCAGCGAATTTTTTATTCGGAACAATGTGAATTGCGAGTGGATCGCGAATAATGATTGACAGGGTTCGCAACTAGATATTTCAATTCACAGAAAAAATAATTAAATAGTTTATTTTCATAAATTTAATAAAATAATTAATAAAAATTTTGATAAATTAATTAATTTTAAGCATTTTATTTAAGAAATTTATTTAAAAAAAAATTAATTAAACATGGAAAATTTTGATTTGTTCGCAATTCGCAGTTCGCAGTTCGCGTATATCATTTGCAAACTCCTTGACACAGAAAATGTTCAATATTGTCTCGTGTCGGTTTTCGTATCCTCTTAAATAATATACATTATATTTAATTCAAATTGGCGTTGAATCATGCCTTTAACATGGAGTGTCTTTTGTTAAGAGTACGCGAGGTTGTCAAATATTGTATATACAAAAATAAATGATTGAATAATAAATCAAATAAATCGGTTTTTGTTATTGCTAATATAAAAAAAATTAACATTTTGATTATCTGGATAAAATATGATAAAATTTAGAAATTTATGGATAATTGTTATTTTATGTACATATATATTTATAATTAACGAAAAAGAAGTAAATATAAAATCGAATTATTATAAAATGTAATCAAGAATTGAAAAACATACAAAAAATACAAAAAAAAAAAAAAAAAACTATTTACATTTAGTATAAGCATAAAGATTTACTTATTTATGAAAATTGATATACTAAAAACGATGTAGCAAAACTGAAATTGTATTAAAGAAGCTCCATTCCCCCTTTTTACATTATCAGACTTTTCATAAAACAACTCGTGATAACAAAGTTTTATGAAAATTACATACCGCGGTGATAGATTTTTCATAAAATATTTTTTTTTGTTACCTTTATAGCCAGTGATGGAAAACGGAAAAAAAATCGTAACGTTATGCCTTTCAGTTATAACAGAAAAATATAAATTCAAATAAACGTTATGGATTTCGTTTTATAACGTTTGAAACAGCGTATTTTTAAAATTTCGTTCGTTATAACGTTATAGCGTTACGTTACACGTAACGTTTTCCATCACTGCTTTATACTTATATACGATTTATCAAATATTTTATTAAAATTCTGATAATGGAAAGTATAAGTATTTACTTACTTTTATGCAAGTAGCCAAACGATAGTTACTAAAAACATTAAATATACACAGTTTGGTCTTCTGGTAGTCCAAGTCTGTTTAGATGTTTTTTTTTAAATTCCAGTATGCCCTGTAAGGAAGCCTATCATACAGTGTTCTGATTTTCGTCCTATTCATTCCAAAGCAATTCCTTTGCTCGTTTTTTTTTTCATATCCACTCGCCTATTCCAATGGTCTTGAAGTTACTTGAGGTGACAGCGTGACGGTACTGTCACCTCCACAGAACGGTACTGATGGGTCCTATGAATGTCTTAGCTGTTCCGTCCGATTTTTCATTTTCCTTGAAAGCTTGAATTTGATATGAGTCCAGAGTGCCTTAATTGCATTATAGAAATCTCTATATGATTAGATAGTATGGAGGTCCTTACAAGTATTTACACAAAACTTTTAATTTGGAAATTGTCAGGTTCAGGATTATTTATATATTGCTTACATTTGTAACTATAGTTATAACCATTATTATGGAAATTTGGTATGTAACGTTATACTATAGTGAATTTTTTTTCTTTTTTTTTTCTATACATAATAATTAGCAATCAGAGAAAATATCCTTATTTTATTATTCATTTGAATTGGGGATATGCGTAATAAATACAAAAAAAAAAAAAAAAAATAATATAAAATGAATAAATTTTTAACCCTCTAAAAATAATATTTCCTCCTTCAAACAATTAAAAATAATGAATTCCTTTTTATTCATTTTTCTTCATTCAACGTTTTATGTTGTTGTGTTTGCGGTTGTCATAACCTCATCAAAAATGTAAGAATCGGAAAATTATTTAGGATTTTATACATAAAATTTCATTATTAATGAAATTTTTTTTTTTGTATATCTTAGTAAAGAAATTCCCTTATGGATATTAATTTAGCTTCTAGCCATTATCATTTAATTTAACTTGTATTTTGTATAAGTTTTCTTTCTAATAAAATATTTAACCCTTTGTCTTTTTTCATTTATATATATATATAAATTTTATGTATTTTATTCGTCTTTATAAATGCGGGAGTTCTATTCCATAATTAGAGAACAAAAAAACTTAAATTTTTATATATATATAGAACGGATATGTATAAGTAAATCCTAATTAAACAAAATAAAAATTTGAGATTGAGAAGAAACTATAAATAAAGATAAAAGTCACTGATTTAAAACATCATACAATATATAATAAAAAATAAAATAAAATTAACAATTTTTATGATTCTCTATAATTAATTTTGTATATTAATCCAATAAATTAGCATTGTAATAATTTTGGTAAGATAACAATTGATTATGTAAAATAAGAAACTACTTGGACAAATGGGATAATCACTAATCGGTTATAAACTTATAATAGTTATATTAGATCAAAGTGTCGCAACCTCGCTACTATTCGAAACTAAATCAACTATATGCGTCTAGTATAACCTCCAAGTGGTAGCATCTGGATACCTCGTCCATAATCTGTTAAATACTATTATGCTAGTGGCAAATCACTGAGAACAATTTGCATTACTATAATAGACACGTCTATTGGAAGTAAGGGATGTTTTGACCACTATATAGTCTAAAAATCTATGGTTCTATATATATGAAGAAAAATTTATAACCGAATATTACAATGCCTCAGAGATAGGCCAGGAAATCAACAAGTTGAACAATCAAATGTGATATTTGAAAAATTGGTATATAAGAAATGGAATAAATGAGATCGCAAAGTGTCATTTTGAAGGAGGATAAGAGTCTTGATAAGTAACATCAATTACATCGATGATATTATGTTTATATGTCTGGTTAATTTAAGCTTTAATGTTTTATAATTTTATTTTTATTTAACTGCTTTTGAATTAAGCGTCTAATTATTAACATTTTTGATTGTTTTCCGTGATGTGGAAACATCTGAAAGATTAATTCATTTGGGCAGATAGTAAAATAAAATGATTTCTTCTTAGCATTATGATGTGGGGCCGTACTAAGAATATCTTTCACATTATGATTATTTTTCGCTAATCCAAATTGGTCTGTTTCTCAAGTATAGCCATTTTAATTTTTATATTTTTTTTTTTTGGTAAAGATTTTAGATACTCCAATTACTAATATATAGAATTAACTAATTAAATATGTACAAAATTATTAAATATTCTTTTACTTAACATAAGAATTTGTTCAAAAAGGTTTTTTTTTTTTTTGTATTTGTGGTTAATTTATTAAAAACTTCTGTCATCCCACCATAAAAAATAAATTAGGGACATTTTTAATGTAAACATTCATACCAAAAAAAAAAAAAAAATTATTTTAAAATTAAAATTTATTGATGGTAATCAAAAATTTAACCAACAAAAACAACAATTTAAATAATTAAACATTTTTTATTTATTTTTGTTAAGAATATTTACATAGTTTTGTGAATGACACCGAAGATAACATAAAACGTCATTACGCCAGGACTAAAACGATATTTTATTTTAATTTTAATTTTATTGTATATCAATTTTAATGACAGTTGTTTGATAACTTATAGGAGACAGTTTTACGGGTCAATAATTTCCGGCTGTTACACGGTCAGAAATTACAAATTTTTTTTGTAAATAACATATTGCGTATTAGCTATATGAAAACCACAAACTTTTTAATTTTTATATTGTTACTAATAATTAATTTTTTAGTAACATATTTTTTTTTTGTAACATTTTGTTATTTATATATCAATAATAATTAAATTTATGACTAAAAATTGAAGATTTCTTTTATTCGTAAACTAGAAAAATGCTTCGTATTATAGACAGTAAACATAATCTTTCTTTGGTTCATGAGAACTATGGATAGTACCATCAAAGTAAAGAAGATTATTTATTATTATTTAAAATTTATCCTTTATTCCATGGACATGGACCAATTATAGGCAACAGTTTTTCCTTATTTACTTTTTATATATAGGATCTATGGTACGAAATGTTAGAAATTGAAATTATTTGTCCTCTTGTATAGGATGAAAAACGTTTATGATTTAGTCTATAGCGTTTATTAATCTTTTTATTTTTTTTAAAGCTAATGGAAATGAAGATGGTCTATAATTAAAATGTCTTGTGAAAACTTGCGGTATCAAAATTAAATATTATTTATACATTTTATTAATTAAATTATATTTAATAATTATAGATAATAAAATTGATTCTTATATAAAATAAAAATAAAAATTATAAATTATAAATTATTAACTTATAATTTAAACTTAAACGCCAACACCACAAAACATAATTTTTAATATATAAATACATAGTGAAAGCTCTTTAATTCGCAAGTCTTTAATTGAGAAAGCCACACCATCCTGCCGTCTCCTTCTACATTAGGAAAAGAACTATTTGAGCTTCTATATCTTTTAATAGATATCAAGTATACGTCTCCTAACAAACTTTTTAACATACGACACTGTCATCTGAACAACTATATACCATCTTAGAAAATTGGACAGGTCCTTGTAGAATTTGTAACGATGATGAGAGACAACCTCCCATTTCCTCTGCGAATGTGCATGACTGTCTTTTAAGAGATTTCAATCTCTTGGTCACTGGTTTTCCCACACCTTTGGATAATCTCATAGATATTTTCTATTATAAAAACTCGATCTAGTGTAAGAAACAAAAAAAAATCTTGTTAATTCGGAAAGACTTTCCCTTATACCATTTCGAATTAAAGACCTTTTACTGTATATATATGTTGTAGGTATTTAAGTCTGGTACTGTTGTTAAATTAAGATAATTTGCTCTTTGAACAAGGTTATTATCTGATGATGATGAAAAACAGTATAATACAAACGAATTGAGATGAAAAGGTGATTCAATGCCATACAATTTTGTGTATATATAGAAATAATGTAATGGATCAAAACTTTACGTGTTTAAATAATAATATATTTATAAAAGTTTTATGTATTTTACTTTAAGAGGATATTGGGTAGCGATGACCACTAACACCATTCCAGGACTAATTAATGGGAAATGATGTTGCGCAAAACCAAAAACTCTTCAGAAAATTTCTCACGAATTATTTATATGATAAACTAAACTGAATCTTTTTACGAAGAAAAGAATTAATTTTAACCTCTATACATAAAATTGATTATTATAATGAAAACAGCAAAAATTAATAATTAGAAAAATTTAATTTTTCAAAATTTTAGATTATATTATAACAGGGTGAGCCAACATGATTTATCTGACTGATAATAAAATGCCATATTTAAGTTTTCCCTGAACTTGTTTCCCATAAAAATAACAAAAATAAAAATCAAGTGCAATTTAATTTCGGGAACGGATGAAATCTACACTTTTTTTTCAAAAAATTGGGGGTAGGTAATAAAAATTCTTGAAAATTCTCAATTATCGATGAGACAGACAGTATTACGATGCTTCTTTACCAAGGCTGGGCACAATATGTTTTATGGGTTATTAAGAACTGTCCCCCTTAAATGATTTTTAAATATTCATGATGTAGCTATAGAATCGGTGATTCTATATTGATAATAATTAAATATTAAAGAAAATGCATCTAAAAACACAAAAGTTATGAGAAAATTATGAGTTTCAAGTTGGTCCACCCTGTAAATTCATATTGAATATTTATTATTATTATAAATATTTGAAAATATATTTTAGAAAATTGTATTTAAATGATCAATTAAAATTTATTATATAAATTCTTTTCGTTTTCTTTCCATAAAACAAGAATTATTTATATATAGTATAATTAGAAGAAATTTAACACGAAATTTCTGCACGAAATTTTTAATATAATAATATATAAAAACAATTTTGTATATAACAAAATTAACAAAATAAAAATATTACCAAAACTGAAATTGATAAAAATAAAAATATAAAAAAAACATAATTAAAAATGAAAAAATATAAAATTTTGTAAATATGTCGGGCCCAGGTGAATTATCTTTCATTTTGAAAAAAACAAACTTAAAAATTGTAAATTTTCCATATGAAATATTTTCCCCTATAAACAATTAATAGGAAATTCGATTACTAAAAGTAAATATTTTGTATAAGAAATAGGGAAAAACGCAAAAAAATAAATTTGTTTCGTTACTTTTTTCGTTATTATTGAAAATTTCATTTTCGTACGTTATAACGTTATAGCGTTACGTTACACGTAACGTTTTCCATCACTGGATTATAATTATTATTTCAAATTAAATTTAATTGTTGCGTTTTTTTTTTTTTAGTACTTTTAATTTTGATTACTATTTTGAAAGTTAAATTTTTCATATAAAAAAAATAATTTTTAAATAATAACCAAAACATTATGTTGTGTTGTGCGTAAATGAAACAGATAAACGTGTATTCATTTATTTTTTTAATTATATATATATATATATATATATGTAATATGTATATATATATATATATATAATATATAATTGTATTTTTCGTGATATTGTTTTAAGAACGTGAAGATATGCCGCAAACTAATATATAATTAAAATGATCGCATCAAACAATATGTTCACGATTGGTGGCGATTGCGGCATTTATTATATACAGCGGCGGCAGCGGTTTACATCGCAATTATCATGTACACTTAGTAATTACAATTTTATTTTAGCATATATATACAAAAAAAAAAGATTCAAAACCAAGCAAAATAATAACAACCCAAACCATATATCTCACTATACAAAACGAAAAAAAAAAAAAACGGAGACAGGTTAATAAGGTCTGAGAAAAGAGCACACAAACAATTTCCAAGCAAAAGAACCCATCACAAAAAAAAAAAAAAAATTATTTAAAATGCATATATCGTCGCGTGAGAAGCGAATTGTCGTAACTGCAAAAATCAAGTTCCGAGATAAATGAATGTGAAGTTTTTTTAAATTTTTGCTGTGTCCTTAAATGCATGTATCTCAAGAAATAATTTTGTAACTCCAATAAATTAATGCTCTATTACAAATATGGATAATTTAGCTATCTAAAATAATAATTACTTTGGTTTAAAATAAAATTGAAAGATTGTTATAGTTTAATTTTTGTGATGCACGACAAATTTTACGATAATTTAATTTTGTATTTAAATCTATATATGGAAAAGTAAATTTTATTCTAGATACAACAATTTATATTAGACCACAAAATGTTATATATGTAGTTAACATACAATAATTAGAAGTTAACTTATTTGTATAGTAATTTATTTTTAAATTTGTCGTATCAAAAAGATACAACAATTTGAATATTACATAATAATGAAATCTATAGTAAAAATTTGTCCCTGCACAGTATGTAATACAACAATTTGCAATTTATAGGATGTACTAATCTACAACACCAAAATACTGTATAAAATGTATATACAACATTTTGCAGTTAATTATTTTTGATAAATACAACTTACAACAATTTTGAATTTCAATTAAAAAGTAATTTTCAGACCAAAAACGTCTGAACACAAGGTGATAAATAATTAAATTCTCTATCTTCTTATATCAGTACTCTCAAATTAACGTATCTAACGCTTACGACAATTCGCTTCTAACACGACGATATGTTCTTTGCATAACGATCGTGTATATTAGTTCAAGAGCAATGAAAAAATAATATATAAAAAAATTTTATATCTGGTGCGAATACACAACAAACATAAAAAAAAAAACATAAAAGTTCTTTAATTTTTATGCACAAAGAATATTAATTTTAAGATTTAAGAAGAACAAAACTAAAAAAAAAAAAAATAAAAAAAAAAAACGTGCATAAAATATATGTTCAATTTCTGATTTACTTTTTAAGATACAACATAAGCAATTTAAACAAAAATAAGACCTAGGAGTTTATTAAACTTAAAGGTATATAATAAAAGAGTATATAAATAAATAATATGCAAAATTGTAATTTTGTAAAAAAAATTTTTGTTATACTTTTGAATATATAATTATGTAAACAAATTGTAAAAATTATGTTGGTATTTTAATATTTTCAATATACATATAATAATTACAATTTATATATTTATATAATTATAAATACTCGAGAGCTATACCAAAGAAAGCGTATACAAGAAACATATAATATGTGAATGTGAAATAGAGCTAAAGAATCTTATATCAATATAAAACGGATTCATTATGTTGGGATACTTTATTTTATTGTAAGTGGCCTTGGCTATGATCCAGGTTCTGTTCGGCTTTTGGTAGCCTTTTCTTTAACGACATCAGCGTGATGTTGCCACGAAATGCGGGCTCACAAAAACCATCAAGTTTCTGGGACGCCACTTAGTTGTATATCTAAAACTAAAAATCCGCGCACTACGCTATACATAAATAACAAAAATATTACCTGGTGATCACGGCAGTGAGTGATTTTAATATAGTACAAACGCGCTAATTGGAACTCCATATTATATGTCAGCTGATTTGTGTTTGGTTTGACCATATTTTTACAAACCAATCATTTTTTGTTGGATAATCAAAGCAGCAGCCTTCAAAGCGTTGGACTATAAGCAACAACTCTTCACAAATTTATTGTAATATTCCACAAGTTTTTTTTTTTTTTTTTTGAATTTTCGTGTCTATTATTGAGCTGTTCTCCGACCTAAATCTATATTTTTATATAGCTTCCATTTGAATTTTCAAATGTATAAATTATTACTATGTATATAAATATAAAATTTAATTTCAAATAATTTACACATGTAGAATGCATGAAAAATTTGCATTTATCACAATCATGGGTAACAAAAAAAATTGTATAGTACCAATTTAAGGAACCTTTTAATATCACTCTCGTGATGAAACTATTATATTAGAAGCTTTTGAGCTCGTTGTATTTATAATATAAAATTGATTGTGACAACTATCACATATAAAAATGAGACTTATATTATGATAAATATGATAATGGCCATAATTGTTTCACTTCTCGTAGCCAATTTTCATCTAAAGTTTTTACCACTTACACTGTAGTTCCACTATTTAATTAATTTATTTATTTTTTAATGTCATCTAAAAGTTAACGTGAATAACAAAATTATATCTGCAACATTTTTTAGAAATTTAGTGTCTCAAGTCTTATTAATACTTGGAATCATTATTGCATCGAAAATCCAGATGCAATAATGCACTTTAAGAATTTTTATTATGGACTTTGCACATGAAACGCGAACTTCGAATTGCGAATTGCAAATATTCGCAATTCTTGATATTTCTTTCACATGAAACGCGAATTGTGAATATTCCATACAAAAAAAAACAAATTTGAGGTCGTTAAAAACTAGCGAATTTTTTATTCGCAACAATGTGAATTGCGAATGGATCGCGAATAATGATTGACAGGGTTCGCAACTAGATATTTCAATTCGCAGAAAAAATAATTAAATAGTTTATTTTCATAAATTTAATAAAATAATTAATAAAAATTTTGATAAATTAATTAATTTTAAGCATTTTATTTAAGAAAAACATGGAATAATTTGATTTGTTCGCAATTCGCAGTTCGCGTATATCATGTGCAAACTCCTTTAGAAAACAAAATGTTATAAATTATATTAATAATGTAATGAATTGTGATAGGGTCAAGAGTTATGTTTTATTAATCAGTACAAATTTAACCATTTACCTTGTCTGGTTTATAATAATACAATTATATTAATTAAATATAGTGAGCTGGTAATACTGGGATAAATATTATACATTTATAAATCTATATTTAACTTGTACCATTTTACATTATGAATGTCTATGTAAAACAAAAAAAAATTGTTTATAAATCCATATTTGTATATTATATTAAAACCCACTAGCAAAGGGGTTAAAAAAACAAAACTGATTTCAATATTCCATTTAAAGATGTACGCGATATAGAGACAGACTTTATTATTACAGAAATTTTGCTTGTCCTATAATGGTGACATTTTCTTGTTCTTTATTTATTTATTTTTTTTTAATTTATTTTTTATTTTATTTATATTTTTTAAGGTATAACCTTAAAAAAAATTGAATCTATTTTACTTTCAATAGAATTTTTTTCTTTTTAGCCTTGGAAATATATATTAAATGGACGAAAGAAAAATGATTAAAGGATTATTACATTTCAGACTAGATAAAGTATATATATTATGTATATAATTTATAGTGTGTTTAGTTACCGATTATAATGACGATTTTTTATATGTTACAGTTAAAGTGTACACAAAGCAGTCAATTCATGCATTAACTAAGTAAATGGTTTGAATATTTAATAAATTTGTATTGGAAAAGATGGAAATTTTATGAAAATTTTATATGGGAAAGAAAGGTTTGAATATAATTCAGTGTACACATTGACTGGCTGTGTACACTTTAACTGTAACATATATATATATAATTGCTATACGTTAACGATGGAGATGGGATTCCAATTTAATTATAATATAGAAACGTTTTCATTAGCACGTTTTCAATGGCACATACTAAACCGTAGATGTTTTTTTTTTTTTCTAATTTTATCTTTATCCAAACTTTGTAACTTATAAATTTTGTGGTATAATTGTTTCAAAGAAAGGGAATTGTATAGAAAACGACGTGGATCTATTTTCTATTCTCTCATTGAACACAATCCAGTCTTAATTTATACCGTCTCCTTTATATCGATCAAAAGAAATGATATATTAACATGTATTTAAATCTTTTAAATCTTAACACATGGACCAAGTGACCCAGATGAGATGTTCTAGAGTGTTTCCTCTTCTTATACCCAACACAATCCTCTATACAAATTGAGGTTTTGCTTCAAATCTAAATTTTTTTTTCGTATATATGCTTTCCTAAGCCGATTTGTAACTCCCAAAAAGTTTAATTTGGGTCAAGGATTTCTTAGCCGTCGTTTGCATAAGAAATTAGTTAATCGGCGGATGTTAATTACTTAGTAGATCATTTTATTGTTAATTCATCAGATTTTTTCCTCAGTCTTTGATAGATTCCCATCATATATTACACTGGAAGTTTAGCTCTGTTTTGCTAAACAGAAATTATCAATATTATTTATATATCAAACAACAAAATTATGGTATTAGAGGGTTTGCAATATCGTTCCAGTGTGTATACTCCTTTTATACGGACGCCGGTGATGTGGTATTTTATTATGTTATATGAACTTTTGTTCTTGATTTATTGATTGGAAGTGAATAATTCATTTTGATTTCAAAAGAAAAAATATTATAAATAAAATGAATCAAGCAAAAATTTTCATGGAAATTATTTTACATTTTTTATATATATATACATATTTATAATAAAAATGTTGATTTTTGCAATTATTATATGAAAACAAAACAAAAATCATTTAAAAATAGATGGGAAAACAGGATAAATTATTTCGTTGTATATTTTATGTTTTAACATTTCAATTTATGTTTTTTTTTTTTTTTTTTTTGGTTAAATTAATAAAATAAAAATCCCGAAATCCGATTTAATTGTATCTAAAATAAAAAAATAAAAATATATAATTAGTTTTCTGAAGAGAAATATAAAATTAAACATCGACCGGAAATCAACCATTAACGCTTTGTATTATACCCAGAGTGAATATTTTTTTTTATTTATTCGATTATTCCTTAAATATTTTATCATTTTTTTTTTTTTTTAGTCACTAAAGATAATTACTAGAGATAGACACAGACATATGGAAGTTAATTATTATAATTGGAACCTTTTGTATATAGTATATTAAAGAGTGGAGAACTTTTTTTTAAAAAAAATATGTTCGCATCATCGCATCATGGCACATGAGCTAACAAAAATAATTTTTTTTTTAGTTTTTTTTGGATAAACATAATTAAATCCGTTTTTTTTTTTATCGAAAAAAGGAGTGGTTATAATTTCCCCCGCCATACCCTCCTCCTTCCAAATCCTATTTTAATTTTGATTAAACATTTAATTGTACATTTTATTAATTATTTTTTTTTTTTCACTTCTAATTTCATTTTAATTGCGTTTTTAGGTTTTTAATCGGAATAAACTATATGGAAACACAAAATGCTCTAATTTTCAATAATTTTAACAAATTATAGACACCGACCGCACATCAGAGGACAAATTCTATTGAGAAAACATTTCTTTCGGTTGAACCTATTATATATATCAACAGAATCCTGGGGTGTGCCAGATGGATGCAAGTTAGTTTAATGAAACCGGTATATATATAGAAAACCATTTCTAATGTCGATGCCATGTTTTGTACATATAATAAAGGGTTTAAACATCTGAGAACGTATATATAATTATTATTTAATGGATGCAGAAGCTGGGGCTAAGTTTGCGACTTTGATTCCATTATCCCTTTCAAACCATCGAATTATATGTATAGAAAAAACTATGAGTTGTATCAAAAATTTGTATAAAACTTAATTAAAATTTAACAATATTTGGATATTAGTGAGTGGTAGTTAGGTTATGGGGTTTAGTTGATTAGTTAGTATATGCATTTGAGCCATGGACCTGATGTATACAAACATCTTGAGTATAGTTCTTAACAATAATCTTGCGAATATTAACCGGCAGCACCAGAGAACCTTTCCAAATATATTGTTAAATTTTAATGAAATTTTGAATTAAGCTTTTAGTCACATACTTACGACAAGTTAAGTACCGACAAGTTAAGTAAAGTAACCTTTCGATTCGTTCAGTAGACTTGTCGCATAGCTATCTATCGCAATCGGAAGTATCTGCCAAAAATGACAAGCACATACTAAATAATAAATACAAAAACATTACTTAGACAAAGTCAAATTGAAATTATCTGTCCAAACTCAAAAGTTTGGAAAAGTGGAATCGCAAAAGTATAGAAAAAATCAATTCAACTCTTTCGATTCAATTGGTTTCGAATCGCACTATGTGACTATGACCAAACGATTCTTCATTACAAATTATATAAAGACGTCAAAATGGCTACTTTACTTAACATGTCGGTGGCTACTTTAATGGCTACTTTACTTAACAGTCGTAAGTATTTGACTGCAGCTTTAAGTTTTACGATACAACTCATAGTTTTTTTTTTACATAAATAATTTGATTGTTAGGTTGGGTGGTACCAAGAAATAACTTATATATGAGCAAACGAAATAACTTTATATGATGTAAGTTATTTCGGTTTTGAAAACGATATAATTTATATAAATGAATTATTTCGGAGAAGGTTACCACGAAATAACCTATATAATATCTAAGTTATTTCGGGTTCGAATCGTAACATCGTAATTTCGTTTTGAAAACCTAAATAACTTATATATGTATATAGTGAATTTTGGCCATAATATAAAGTAATTATTTCGTTTTCTCATATATAAATTATTTCGATATATAAGTTATTTCAGTGCCCGCTGGTTTGGATTTGAAAGGGATATGATAGAATCAAAGTTTATGAGAGCTGTTATCCATAGATCGGATAGCATGAATGTGGAAAACAGTTTACCTACCACCGACTATTATAGAGTTATATACTAATTTTAAATGGAAATATTATATGGCTTAAAGTAAATCAAAGTTTTTTGTTATACTTCAGTTAATTATTTTATAAATAGTGTTAATTTATTTTAACAATTTTTGGTAATTTAAATTACAAATCTTTTTAATTTTACTATTACAAAATTGTTTTTTTTTTAAAGAAATCTTTTGTTATACTATATTTAAAATATTTACACGAAAAAAAAAATGAGGGGAATTTAATTTCACAAGATTTTACAATCTTTAAAAATTACATATATACATACATTATAAATATAACTATACATAAAAACATACAATGCATCCATTAAATATGAAATTTTAATAAGATTTTTGTGGTTCCTATTTTTTTTTTTTTTTGCATTGAACCATAGTAGTAATTATTTACCCTTCATTATTGGGATATATATATATATATATATATATGTATGGATAGATGATGACAATGGAAACAAAACAAAAAAAAACGAAAACGAAAACACTGTATCTGATGATGAACGCGCGCAATTAACTCGCCCATTACGGAATCGGAAGTGGAAAATTATCACACAGAAAATTAAATATAAATTTTTCATTTTTTTGGTAACAACTTTTATATGAGTGTGTGTATGTATATATGTTATAAAATAATAATAATAAAAAAAATGATAACAAGAACAAAAATCTAAAAAGTATAAAATCATTAAAATTAAAAATTACAAGATATTTATAAAAAAAAAACCTTTATAAAAATTTTACTCTAAAATTAAATTATTCATCAAAATTTAAAAAAAAAAAAATATTTACGCTAGTATTGTGACGTTGTCTGTACACATGTAAATATATATATATATATATATATATATAATTATAAATATATAATTTTTTAATGATTTGCACAGTTAAGTTCAAAAAATTTAATTTTTTTCGCTATAGACATAATCTTATATATATAGACACAGTATGGGTCATATTAAAAGTTAGCACCTTTTATTGTAATTTTGTTTAAACTCTAAAATAAATTTTATTATTATAAAATATATGGAACCCAGTTCATTATCCCAGTAAAAATATTTTGTGAAAACTTATTATCTGCGATATTTCTATATATGGTAAGCGTAATTAGCGATAAGCTTATTCGCATTAAAATTAAATATTTAAATTCTTTGCGAAATGTTGTTCCCAATAAGTTGTCAAAGTAAATGAAATGCATTGCGATAAGATTTTCATTTGTTACCAATAAGTTGTTAAAGTAAACGCATTGCGATAAGATTTCAATAGATGTAATACTAAATGCAATATTATAAATATATCGCGTTGCGATATTATTGTAATTTGCGGTAAAGACATAAAATGCAGCATTTTGTTTCATTCATTCGCAATATCGCAATAAAATAACCAATTATAATAATGGGCTTTTGAAAATTTGAAATTATTTTACAGCGACATCTATATTTTGGTGCCATTACCAATGATATATTAATTTCGTGTCGTATATCATTTTATATATGACATCAGTACGGTTTCGATTATTTCGTCAATTCATGCATTAACTAATTAAATGGTTTGAATATTTAATAAATTATATTGGAAAAGGTGGAAATTTTATGAAATTTTATATGAGAAAGGTTTGAATATAATTCAGTGTACACATTGACTGCTGTGTACACTTTAACTGTAACATATATATATATTGAAAACTTGATAACGAACAAACTAATGTGAAAATTACATAAATTGAAATTTACATAACTTTGACGATAATGAATTTTTCTGAAAAAAAAAAATAAAAAAATTCTTATGGTAATATTTATTTGGCCACTACAGTATATAAATATTATTGTTATTGTTGTTGTTGAAATTGTCATGTCATAAATAATTACTCAAGTATAAAAATGAAATTAGTGTACTGATTGTTAGATGATTATTTAGCGATGAAAATACAATTACTTTAATAAAGATGGTGTTTAGAGATATGTATAAATATAAATAAAATCATTTTTGTTTTTACCATAAAAAATTTTTTTTTTTTTTTTAGATATGCCTCGGTGGTTAATAATTATTTTCTTAAATTCAGAAAAAAAAATAACAACAACAATACAAATTAAATATGTACACAAAATTATTTTAAACAAAGAGACCAAAAAATTTCTATTTTGTTTTTTTTTAGTTCAAAGTTTTAACCCTTTCATTGCCTATATAAATAATTGAAACCATCAGGCAATGAAAAAGCTGAATTGTTAATCGTCTAAGTAAATTGTGATGGGCTTCAACTACCAAAAACCAAATAAATCGATATCATCAAATCAGCTTTAAATGAATTACTATTTACTTACTTACTCGGCACTATATACAATTTCTATATAGTTATTAGCCATAGTGGCCGATAGGAAAAAGATTTTTCTATTATATAGATTTTATGGCTACGTACAATTTCTTCATCTTTAATGTTAAGCATCCTATTATTATTCACTTCAATATTACCATCCTTTTACCAATGATATGATCTTCTTCATATTCTGTGCCTATATCTTCAAGTTTTGGAGTCAATGCTATGTTTTGGCTATGGATATGTATCACATAACGTAGCCAGCTTAGTATTTATATATAGGAGACTTTTGAATTATAGGTTAGCCTCATGCATGATACATATATATATAGTTCGTGATTAAAGCGAAATTCTCTAAATTTCATTTACAGTTGATGGGGGCTTTAAATGAGTACAGGCTCTGTAATTAACATTCATATGTAAATTATATGTGATTTGAAGACTGGGTGGAAAAAATGACTACATTTTTGGCTGACAAAGAAATTTTTAACTATATAATTAAACCAATTTGTTCTAATTAAACTTGAACTTGTCCTTAAACACTTGTTATAAATGTAACCGCCGGTTAAGGTCATTTTGCTTGTGAATGCTTATAGTTCTGGTGGTGGTATAGATGCCGGAGATATGAGATGTGGCAGCGTATAATTAATCGTGGAAAATTATTACGCACAATTTAATCAAATACTATATAGTCATTTTGCTCGATAATAATGCAAGGAAGATACTGAAAGATGTTACCTAATGTAATGGTATACTCTGGTCACATGTCGCAGAGATTTCAATCAATCATCAGATATGGTTCAAGTTGTTATAACTATAACAAAAACTATATGGTAATTTAATTTGTCAAGAAATTGCCCTCAACAATATAATGACACAATATTGTAGGTCATTAAAAATGTCTTGATATAATTACAACAAAACAGAGGTCCCTATAGTTCTCCGAGTATTTGTACGTCTCCAAATCGATCGTAACTTCCTCATCCTCATATAGATTACACTCTAATAACATTCTAGTAATGCTATCAAACTTTCTTTCTGATTGTATAACCGATCCACCTCTACTTTTTCTTTATTATTATGGATCAGTATGGGTTCTTCGCCTGTGTTAGTATATCCAGAGGTCTGTGTTGCTGATGATGGTTCGGCCAGAATATTTGTTGATGAAAAGTTATAACTTCTGTGTATGATTGAATTTATTTATTACATGCATTAAATATTCTGAGTTTATTATGTTTGGAAATTATTGAGCTATTCCATGGGGCTGGGACTGTAATTGTTTGAATGCTGCCTAAGAGTCTGTTTTTTTATATATAAATTGTGTCAGTGGAATTTGAATATTTATATATAATATATTCATTATAAAGTAAAATGAAAGATGATGCTCAAAATGTAACAATTAATTTGACAGTCTGGGTTTTGAGGATCGAGACTCAATCAAATTATATCTATTTGGTTTTGTGTGTGTGTGTGTTTCTTGTTGTTTTAATTGAAGGATATAACGTTTACGTAATGGACGAAATAATGGTTTAGTATTTTTGATATCAAGGTATAATTTTATATATTCTTATATATCTATATAAATAATTTTAATTGGACTGTATGGTCAGAAAAAAAATAAAATACAAAAAAAACATAAAACATAAAAGTTTCCATCATTTTCCACATACATACATATACACATACATACAAAATAAAACATAAAAAACTAAAAAAAAAAAAAATACAATTTTTTTTTGCTGTTGTTAAAAATTCTAGTAATTAAGTTCCAATTAGAAAAATTAGAAAAATGTGTTTTAATTTTTTAATGTTGTATTTCTCTTTGTTCTTCTTTCTGGATTTTTGGTTCTGTTTTTTATATGCATAAAACATAAAACATAAAAAAAAAAATTTTTTCATTATACGAGCACAGGCAAAACCGTACCAAAAATAATGACGAGAATTTTTGGTGGTTTTTTTTTTTTTAATTTTAATTTCAAGTCTTATTAATATTTTATATGGATTTTTAAAATTTTCAAGCACGAATATTTATATATATAAAAACGGAAATCGTTAGTCTAAGAAGATGAATTTGTTTTTGTTTTTTTCATTTTCTTCTGTTTGTTAGATAAAAAAAAAAAAAAAAAAATTATTAAATAAAAAGGAAAAGACCCAAAAAGAATCTCCCAAAAAAACTAAAAAGATAATTACTATTTTTGTTTACTGTGGTATAAATGTATATACATATATACAGGGTGCGGCAAAAGTTACTATATGAATTGTTTTCTTAAATAAATATTGAATGGAATGAAAAAAGCAAAAAAAAAAATGTTTATTTTATGTTTATTTATGAAAAATAATGTCAGTTAAATGAGAACAGTTTTCTCTAACGCAAAATGTGTTCTTTTTATAGCATTTTCGATAACTTTGTTGAGTGTTTCTTATTGTATATACAATCAATTTTTCTTCTTGAATGTTGTCCTTTTAGTTTGCTGCAAGGTTTGAGGCTTATTTACATAAACTTTGTCTTTAAAATAGCGCGCCCCACAAGAAAAAATCTGGTGCAGTCAAATCAGGCGATCGTGGTGGCGCCATCTCAAAATCTTCTGTATATGATGCACGTTGAGTATTAATTATCGAACGATTTTTTTCAAGGAATATAGAAAAAACAATCTTATTTCTTTGCGTAAATTGTATAGCGTTCCATTTTTTATATTCTCCCAAGTTTAATTCTTGAAATAGAAACACGAAAAAATGAAATATGAACAAGCAAAGAAGTTACCAATATTTTTTTTTACATCATATAGAGTTACTTTTGCCGCACCCTGTATAATAATCCATAGGTATTTAAGAATCTTTTGCAGTTTCGTGTTACAACCAAATTAATTTCTTAAATATATATATATGAAAATAAAGAATAACGAAATTAAAGATACCAACAAATAATTTTCAATAGTAATTATGAAATTAGTGCATTTAAATTTTTGGTAGAATAATAATTTTTTTTTGTTATTTCAGGGTTAAAGCAAAACTATAATTGTAAAATGTACAAAGAATTTATATAAATTTATCTAAACTTTAAGTTAAAAAATTTTAAATTTCAAATATAATTTCAGATGAAATTTTTGAAACCTGACGCTGCTCATCAACTTGACTACATAATTCTATAAATTTTAATGTGACAAATAAATTTAATTTTTTTTTGTTTTGGGAAATGGTACGTCGACCAAAATACTGCAAATTAATATTAATGATATTAAGGATAACAAAAAAAAAGTGTTAAAACGTTTAAAATAAAATTGTCTGACATCTCTTCTTATTGACAGATTGCTATTTCGTCTTTGTAACATTGTTTTCAATTAGAATTATTTAGTATACAAATTACATCTGTAAAAAAATAAAATAATAATAATAAATTATAAATTTATTAAATAAATAACAACAAGAACAAAAATAAATATTGCCATACCAGGCAGGATCAACCTTATACAGTGTTGCCAAAAATTTTTAAATTTTTAAACATGTTTTCTGCTGCGTTTGTAATAATATAGTAACAACCTAAAAACATAAAAAAAAACGGACTTTCTACTGTAAGAACAACCGGAAAACTGACTAAAACTATATACCGATAAACGAGATTTCGGTAACAACCGTAAAACAAGTTATTCTATACTGTATAACTCTATTCACAAAGTATAGAAAACCAAAGTTTTTTTGGTTGTTATCATACTTGGTAATCCTCTGTTTACTAAGTTTTTTTGCGGTTATTACTTTTTAATGAAAGTTCGTTTTTCAATTATTCGGTTTGGTTACTGCGCTATGTGGAATGCCTTAAAAAATTTAAAAAATTTAAAAAAAGATGGAAAACAAATTTTCAAAAAAAAATTAATTTTGTATCTTTTATGATAAAAATATCATAAAAGATACAAAATTTATTTAGTATATTTTAACTTAATATGTATATATACAATAAATAATTATAAAATACAACAATTTTTATTTATTCTATATAGAATATTAAAAGAGAAAATTAAATAATTATACAAAAGCAAACTAAAAAAAAAAAAATTTTTTTTTAACCCCCTTTAAAAATGTTAAAATTGCTAATGACTTCTAATTATAATAATTGGGTTCAATATACAAAAAAAAAAGAACCTTACAAACACCAAGGTTCATTCAAAAAACGAAAAAACAAAATTATATAAAATAAGTTGAAATTTTTTAATAACATATTTTTTTTATTTTTGTATAATTTATGTGTAAAAGAAAAATAATATTTGGAATATAACAACAATTATAATTATCATCCTGTTTTTTTTTTTTTTTTATAATAATAATCAAAATTATCATCAAGATGATCATAATAATTTACCTATTTAATTATCACTTTTTTTTTTTTTTTTTTTAAACCAAACCCAAGTAAAATATGATTATATGTAAATTATGTATAGGTAAACATAAGTGTTGATTATTTGTGGTAATTAATTAATAAGGTATGATAATTTTTTAATGTATTTTTTAGTTTTTTTTTTTTTTTTTAAGTAACTTAAAATGTTAATTTTTTTTTTTTTTTTTTGTTATTTAGTTTATTTGATTTTAAAAGAGAAATCGACATTATTTTATGGTTAGATAGAAAATATGTTATTTAGATGAAATGGAGCATAAGTTAAAAATATGGAAACAAAACAAATAATAATAAATAATATTTTTATTACTCTAAGTAAATGGGTTTTTGTATTTTTTGAGGGATGCTTTAATCGAAATTTCAATGGTTCTGATGATACCCAAATTATTAATTACATAATACAATTCCATAAACCGAAAAATCAATAATGATCAGAAAAATAATTATACATTTTATTAATTAAAATTATTAGTCTTTAAGGTTTAAGTTTTAGGTGTAATAAGGAAAAACTACAAAATTTAAAGATTTTCTTTGTTTTGCATTTAAAAATACTCAAATGACCGCTAAATTTATACCAAATTTTCGTATTCTATATTAGACTAGACAGTCAGACATTAATACAAATCCCCAATTATGATCAGCATATTCAAAGAGTACCGGATTACGAATGTTTACGCTTTTTTAGTTGGTATTTTAGTTTTTATAAACCCGATTTGGTTAAATGAAATTCTAAGGTAAAATATAATTATTTTTTATTATATACATTAAAAAAATTTAAAAATATCGAATTTTAAAAGAAAATTTCTGGCGAGATTAAGTAAATATGAAAAAAATGTAAGATAATTGTAAATAAAACCAACTTTAAAGAAGTCATAATTTTTATATAAATGACCAATTTTTAAAATTAATCAAATACAAATTTCTCAAATACTTTGTTAGGCAATTCGATACTCTTTGCTTAGAGGGGGCATTAGTAATTCAATCATTTGAAGAAAAAAAAATTAGTACATTAGAGAAATCTATTCAATTCCATTCCTTGTTGTACAATTATCCAATAAATTTCATAAAAATTAGAAGAATTTTACTCATTTCTATAAATATAATTCGAAAATATTGAAATGAAAATTTTTATATACTAAAACAAAAATGTTAAGCCACAAACTTTTTTTTTTTTCTTTTTGTTATTTTAAAAAATTGACTTATATAAGAAGATTTGTTAATATTTCATATGAAATTAGGAAAATATAGGAAGGTTTGTTTCCTAAGATCCAGTGAATTGGTACTAAATAAATATTATTTAATGATTTTGATCCTTAGAGATTTGAAATTTTTGTTAGCTATCTAGCTAAGTTTTAATTCAATTTAACCATAGTTTTAATTTGCTCCATCTCCTCCATATCGGTCAAAGAAATAATAACGTTTTTCATATAGGTAGAACATAGTTGACATAGAGAAGATGTTGTAATGTTTCCTCTTCCTATGTTCACATCTCTACCCCTATTGTAAATATATATGTATATTTTTTATACTAACAATTTTTAACCGCGCGCACGTTCTGATAATCTTAAGAAGCCCGCCAACTAAAATCGCGTGTAAGCGTCAATGTTTTTACAAAAATGTTTTTTTTTATTTTTGTCCTTTATTGTTTGTATTTATTGTATTTTTTGCTTAGATTTTTGACTTTAAAATATTGAGAGGATCAACGCAACACACGCGGTTGTATTTTTAGACACTATAGATTTTCTATATATATACAAAAAAAAAAAAATTAAAAAATATAAATATTTAACAATAAATTTTTTTTTTTTTTTTGTTAATTTTTTACCGAAAACCTAAATGGATCGTATGGGCACGCGGTCTCTGTTCTGTTGTTACCGTTTTTCTGGCTACTTTTGTTGTTGAGCGGTAAAACGACAAAGATTTTTATACTATAACTTTAATATAAAATTTAATGAAAAATGAAAAAAATAAAAAAAACCAACCGAAAAAAAAATCTTAAAGATTATGTTGCATTTTTTTTTTTTTTTTTTGCAGTTAAATATCACAGAAAATATACCACCGCGCGCAAAACACAAAAGCGACAAAAATAAAAAAAAAAAAAAAAAATTAACAAGGAGGCAAAATTTATGCTATGGTTAATATTAATAATATAAAGTATATAAATGGCTTATCTTTATTCAAAGTCATAGCGTATAACAAACGCATACAGCAGCATTACAACAATAATAATAATAATAAAAAAACTGATGTGCTTAGCCTAAAAAAATGGTTTTCCAAATATTCGGAGATTCGTTAAAACAATTACTTATATAGTTACTCGGCACTACAGCTCCATATAGGACCAATGAAATATGATTTTTCTATATACCAAGACTTTAATATCTAGAGGCAGAGCATTTTACCATAGATTTCATAATGGCTTTATGACTCACTTGAGTTAGTCAAAGCAATTTTTTACCAATATGGCTTTAAGACTCACTCGAAATGGGTCATAACGCCATATGGCTTTAAGACTCATACCATAAATGGCTTTATGACTATTTCGAATGAGTCTTAAAGCCATATTGATAAAAATTTGCGAATATGGCTTTAAGACTAACTCAAGTGAGTCATAAAGACATTATGGCGTTATGACATATATGGCCTTATGACACGGCACCAATTCTTCATTATAACCAAAAATTATATATAAAAGTATAATTCCGAAATATACAATTCCATCTTCTTCTATATTTTCAAATTATCTATATCAATCACAATGTTGATTTCATATAAACTCCTCGTAATATTTATTAATAATAATTTTAGATACACACATACACAAACATACCATACCAGACATCATATACATACATATAAAAAAAGTTAAAAACCACAAGAAATCCATTCAAAAAAAAAAAAAATAATATAAAAATAGTCGTGCTTATACAGTTTTTTTTTTTGAAGGACCATTTATAAGAATACCAGGTAGTCAAAAAAGATAAAATATAACGAAATTTTATTTGTTTCTTGTTAATTTTAATTTTGGTCCATCAATTTTTTTTTTTTTTTGCTCCAGAAACAATATTTCATTAAGAACTATATATTTGGTATTGGATTGAAGATGGGAACCCCCTATTGATTTATACACCAGAATAATGACCATTATATACTACTCGCCGTATCCTTCACGTAACACAATGTCGCGGTAACGAAAATTCAGAATTGAACAATAAAAAAACCAACGCATTTACATCGACACATCAGGGACAATTATTTTTATCCATTACACATTATTGATTATCTATGGAGATTGATATAATATTTTAAGAGCATTATACCTCACAGAATTTTGAATTGTCCCGTTAATAGTACGATTCGCCAGGTATACTGGATGAGCTTTTTTTTTTTTTTGGTATTTTGTTAGTATATATTTCTTTGGTGACTTTTTATTATACTTTATATATAATTCGAGAATTCTTATAAGTTTATCGTTATTGTTGCAAGCTTACCAGAGCGTTAGATATGATTATCATCAATTCAATTAAGGTCTGCATTTAGGGATTGTTAATGCGACTTTAACTGCGTGGTTGAGATAACCTTCATACGTTTTACGTATTGGATGTTTTCTATATAGATATGATCTCGATTAAGGAATTGATATCAACATTTTTCGGTTTTTTTAGGTATAATAAGGAAAAACTACAAAATTTAAAGATTTTCTTTGTTTTGCATTTAAAAATACTCAAATGATCGCTAAATTTATACCAAATTTTGGTATACAATATTAGACTAGACAGTCAGACATTAATACAAATCCCCAATTATGATCAGCATATTCAAAGAGTACCGGATTACGAATGTTTACGCTTTTTTAGTTGGTATTTTAGTTTTTATAAACCCGATTTGGTTAAATGAAATTCTAAGGTAAAATATAATTATTTTTTATTATATACATTAAAAAAATTTAAAAATATCGAATTTTAAAAGAAAATTTCTGGCGAGATTAAGTAAATATGAAAAAAATGTAAGATAATTGTAAATAAAACCAACTTTAAAGAAGTCATTATTTTTATATAAATGACCAATTTTTAAAATTAATCAAATACAAATTTCTCAAATACTTTGTTTAGCCATTCGATACTCTTTGCTTAGAGGGGGCATTAGTAATTCAATCATTTGAAAAAAAAAAATTAGTACATTAGAGAATTCAATTCCATTCCTTGTTGTACAATTATCCAATAAATTTCATAAAAATTAGAAGAATTTTACTCATTTCTATAAATATAATTCGAAAATATTGAAATGAAAATTTTTATATACTAAAACAAAAATGTTAAGCCACAAACTTTTTTTTTTCTTTTTGTTATTTTAAAAAATTGACTTATATAAGAAGATTTTTTAATATTTCATATGAAATTAGGAAAATATAGGAAGGTTTGTTTCCTAAGATCCAGTGAATTGGTACTAAATAAATATTATTTAATGATTTTGATCCTTAAGATTTGAAATTTTTGTTAGCTATCTAGCTAAGTTTTAATTCAATTTAACCATAGTTTTAATTTGCTCCATCTCCTCCATATCGGTCAAAGAAATAATAACGTTTTTCATATAGGCAGAACATAGTTGACATAGAAAAGATGTTGTAATGTTTCCTCTTCCTATGTTCACATCCTGGTACAAATTGTGTGGTTTTCATAAAATCTAATCTTTTCGCTTGTTTCTTGAACAGAATATGACCATAGTTGCTATAATCAGACTGTATATCACACTTTTTAACCTATTCAAAAAAGGTTATCGTTCCGTAACTAACCGTCCAAAATGTCGGAAGTGTTCCTGACCATTTTTATCAAGGTTTTTTTATCAATAGTACATTAGAGAAATATATTCAATTCCATTCCTTGTTGTACAATTATCCAATAAATTTCATAAAAAATTAGAAGAGTTTTACTATACTTTCCACTTAACATAATAGCATTTTCTTTTACATAACATTCCGGTCAATTTTCTTTATATATACGTATTGTACATAGTTATTAATAAATGCTGCAATTCACAAATTATTATTTTTTTACAATAACTATCATCATCTAAATTCAATTACAGATGCTATTTTCTAATTGCTTTTGCAATACATATATTTATGATAATCTGGATTTTCTGTAAATCTGTTTTTATTGATTAATTATGAAATTTTTTCTGTAAAAGCTACTAAGCTGAGATAATTAATTGGATACAATTGGATACAATAATCAAGATCATTTCTATCACATTTAAATTTAAATACACTGACCCATCAAACCTATATATAGAAACAAGATTTAAATCATATCATCATATTTGGAATCGAGTATCATTATCATCGTAATCAATTTTTAGAGATAAGCGCGCCACCATCTTCCTTTTAATAAGAAAATGAGACCAAAAGGAATTAAATTGACTATATTTGTGTGGATCAATGAAAACAAGAATTAAAATTAGGTCTATTTACAAAAAAAAACGAGAAGTATTTATACACAATAAAAAGAAACTTTAAGCTTATTTATGGATTCTTGTACTTTCTCCACTATTGATGTTTCCATTCCATCACCGAAAACAAATCAATGTTACCAATCATTTCAAATTGAATAAACATATATAGTTCTAAAAAGAACGCTACTAACTTTCCTCCGCTTGTCCACCTGTCAGATGTGTAATATGTAGCAGTTACTCATCTCGTATTTTCTAATTGAGAAAATCAAGGAATCCAATATATCATATCTTTCTTCGGCCCTGATTCACTAAAGCTGTATAGTATCCAGTAAGTAATTCAGTATATACCTATAGCAAGAATCAATATTTTCATTTCAACTATATTATAAATAAAAATGATGAGATTTATAGTTGTTATAACCATTTTTTTTTGTTGTTGTTGTTAATAAATGAAATATGATAAATTGAATTATCTTTTTATTTTTTATATATATGCATTTCAAAAATTTTACTTTTATAATCAAGAATTTGAATGGCCGAATCGTAAATTAAAAAAAAAAAAAAACGTAATTATCTGAACATTTTTTTTTTGTTTGTCGTAACACAAATAATGTTTAATACAAACAAAATGAAAACAATATTGAAATATAAAATCAAAACGACATTTATATAGAATGATAACCAAAAGAAAGCTATACAAAAATATTTCAATATTATATATTTTCAAATTCATTAAAATGAATTAGTAAGCAAGAAAATTTATAATATTATATATAAAATAGAGTAGAGATTGTTGAATGAATGGATGCACGCTAACGCAATTCAATATTTTATATAATAAATATATTTCCAGAAGCTGATTAGTCTACCCACCCCATATTTACAAGGATTACGCCTTCTTCCAACACAATATTTTCAACAAAATTTATACTACACACATCAAACAATTTTTTTTTAATATTCTTTTAATGTTCCTCCTCCTTTAATCAACCTCTCCTTAGTTAAAAACATTATAAATTTTTTGCTTTGGAGTTTGGAGCAAGCTCTTATATGGAATTGTTGTTGTTTTGTGGTGTGCATTTTTTCACATTTTTTTTTTATTATTAATAACTTTTTTCGGTTTTTTTTTTTTTTATGACTTGTTAAATAAATTATGATGTGTGATTTTATTACGCGCTCTCTGGTGATGAAAAATTGAAGTATTTTTTTTTTTTGCTGTGTATCGTATTCAAAAAAAAATAAAAAAATAAAAAAAGAATCAATTGTTATAAGATTTTTTAACAATCATTCATCACTTCTTCATTTATATATATATATGAGAGGATAACTTATTATCCTGTATTATTACGTATATACAACAACAAATTGTATTCGTATACAAATAAATTTACTTCAAAATTTCTTACGAATGTTAAGTTTAACATAAATACTATGATTTATGTTAAACATCGTTGGTTTGTTAGTTTGAGAAGATTGGGGGAGGGGCGGTGTGAGGAAATGGAAACATCCACAGCTTGTACTTTTGATCATACCATCCGTTGTACCACTTTATACGAAACGTTTTCACCACAAATCATCAAGTGCCATTCCACTTCGTTTAATAAAATTTATCCATATGGTTAGCAGCCTTGCTTGATGCTTACTTCTATATTAAGTCTGCTGCAAAATAAAAATTTTAATCTTTTATTATCACACCCCCATCAAAGAAGGATAATTAAATAAAAGATTTTCAATTGTCTCGTCATACTCTCAGCACAGTCTTTACAAAAGCGGTTTCCGTATAATCGCAGGTCTTAGTCGTACGGAATGTTTACGTTTATACGTGTTAATAGCAAAATGTCACTTAACTATTCCTTTCTATATAATACAGTCTGAGAATGGGTTTTTAGTTATATTTAGAATAATATATACTTTTCGATTGTTTAGCGTTCGGGGGTTACTTCAGAACAGCTTTGTGGTATGAAGACAAAATTATTAATCGCGACCAATTCAAACCTATTTTTACTATAGCCATATATATAGTTTTAATCGAGTTATCTGGGAATAAACTACATATTATCTAACAAATTGAAAGGCTTGGTATCAATTAGCACCATTTCTTCTAGCCAATTATGGAACACAATTTTGACAGTGACTATAATAAGAACGTTTTGTAAACGAATATTTTTGATAAAATTATTTGAATTTTGGAAATTTACCAAATTCATAATCAATTAAATTATACAAAATTATTTATATATATATCACAACATATAAAATAATAATAACGCGTGATATAATTCACAAACTTTTCAAATAATTAATAATATTCAATTATAAAAATCTCTTGCTATATAGCTTCTTTTTTGGGCTCCAGAGCTCAACAAAATTGAATATTTTTGTTTGTCGCGAATCGAATAAAAAAAAAAACAATTTTATTATTATTATTATTTGAAATCCTTAAACGATTCCAAGTATTTTTAACATTAATATTACAACAAGAAAAAAGTGTTTAAATTTTCTTACCTAAAATAGCGCCTATCACACTAAATCGACATTTTCAATGAAAAGAATTCCAAAAAAAAAAAAAACACGAAAGTAAATATAAAAATGAAAACTGCAAAATCAAGCAAGCAACAAACTAAAAAAAAAAAACAAACAAACAAACCGAGAAATACTAAAAATGAAACACATAAGAGAGATTAGAGATCTAATACCAGAATGTATAAAAGTCTTATGTTGTTTTTATGCTTTTTAACACCACACACTCTTTTGACTGGACTTGAAAGAATTTTATTCAGTCGGTTTCGGTTTCGGTTTTTTTTTTTGGTATATACATTGGAACCCCGAAATGATGATGATAGTCTCTTTTGATAATATTTAACAGTGGTGACCAACCTATTTAATTTTACCATGTATATAAAGTTTGGGTTACATAAATATAGTTTCGATTGGTTCAGTAAAATTTCAAAATTTGACATCATTTTGTATGAGAAATCAATTGTCCATACTATCAAGTCGAATCGAAAGAGTTTGGAACAATTGGAATTTTCGCGAATCCAAAATTAAACGAAATCTAAACGCATAGGAATGAAATTTGATAGTTTGTTGTCAATTGTAATTTATAGCTATACATATCAGTTTTCAGTCTACTTAACCCCGAGTTGAATTGAATCGAAACTGAACTGAACTGATAGAAAGTATATGTTGATGCTTGCCCCCATATAGAATTTTACAACTTGATATAGTTCTAAATGTGTGTATATATTGTTAAACTGGTTTTTTCGCCAATTCAGCTCAATAATATTTTAATATATCGAATTTTGACAACAAATTTTATTTATTACGATATTCTGGGTTTTCTTTGTCGTGTTTTTCATTTCAATAATAATTTTAATATTTTATAAGCAAACAAAAATACAAAAAAAAAATACAAAAATGATTACAACATTTAATTATTAAAAATGGGTTGTTCAGCGCTGATATAAAACATATAAATTTATTTATTATAAAAGAAAAGATTTTATTTCTTGTTTTTTTTTTTGAAAAAAAAAAATATTTTTGTTAAGTTTGGTTACGGGAACGACGGTACGAGGTTAAGCAAAAAGATAATAATTCTTCCGAAAAGGTTATGTTGTGATATGTGGCACCATCACCACCGATGAAATGTTATGTTCCACGGTTTTATATTAGATAAAAATATATATATATATAAAAATCATCGTCCGGGATTTTATTTTTCAAGATTTTTTTAAAAAAAAAAAAAAAACAAGAAATTTTAATTTTGTATTTCCATGGAAGGAAAATGAGTAAATGAGTTTTTACTAGCATTTATTTATAATATTAAAATGTATATAGTGTTGTGTTATGAAGCCCAGTAGCGAATTGAATCGGCACGGGTTGTCGAATCTAATTAGATGCAATCATATATGATGAAGTTTTTTTTTTTTTTATATTTGTTTATTCATTTTTTATTTTGTATCTCACAATTTTTTTTTTTTTGTATTTATTATATCTGAATTTTATTTAGAGTAAAAAACATAAAACATTTTTTTTTTTTAATTCTAAGAAATTCTCATAAATTGAATAAAATTATTTGAATCATAATAAAATGATTTTTTTGTTTTTTATTATTCAGAAATATATTTAATAATTAAAATCAATATTTTTAAAAAAAATCCAATTTTATATTAAAAAAATATTTATATAGAAATTTTTATTCCAAAATTTACGTTTGAGACAATATTATTTCATATATACACCTAATTCTGTTTTTACACGGTAGATACGTAAAACCGTGTAAAAAAAAAAAACCGTGTAAAAAAAGACATGAAGTATGTATACAAAAAGTGATTAGTTCTATTATATCCTTCAACTTTGTAAAAAAAAAAAATAGTTAAAATAAAATGATTCATAAAAGTAACATAAATATTAAATTTATATAGCACATCAGTTCAAAGAAATGAAAACTCGTACAAGTGTGTACAATGAAAATAAATTAGAAATTGGAATTTTTTAAGTAAATTTTTTAAAAGATTAACGATTAATAAAAATATATTTTTCTTTAAAACGTCAATCAAAAATAGATTTTTTTTTTAGTTTTAATCGTGCTAAACCGAATGAAATCGTATAAAAACGAAATCAATTTTTTTTGGTTTTTGTTTTCTGGACCGTGTTAAATAAAAACCGTGTAAAAAAAAAGATCGTGTAATAATAGAATTGGGGTTATAATAATTTCAATATACCAAAAGACTTTTCTGTAAACAATTTGATAAGTCATATACGAAATCATTAAAAAGAAGACGGTAAAAAATAAAATAAAAAAAATTTAAAATTAATAATCAACAATATATTAACAAGAAAATGAATATTTCTTTGACCAAGCACAAAAAATGTGTGATGATTGATTCAATAGTTCAACCCTCCTGTCATATTAAATAAATAAAGAAGTACGATTCTATATGTGTAATATTTAGGAAGAAGAATAAAATGAAAAAAATGAAATTATGAAATGCATAAATTAAGTATAAATACGATAAAATTATATCATTAAATATTTTTTTTTTTTTTGTTGATTTTATTAATATTTTGCGTAAAAGATTTCTAGAGAACTTCAAGTCGCTCCAAAAGGACCAAATTGAGCGAGACCAACAAACCCACTGGAATGGGCGACACTCAAAAATGTTCATACCTGTCCCATCCAAAAAACGAGCAGCAGAAATGCTTGGAATGAATAGGAAGAAAATCAGGACACTGATAAGGCTTCCTTACAGGACACTGGAAAGTGAAAAAAAACATCTACACAGACTTGGACTATCAGAAGACCAACTGTGCAGATTCTGTGAAAATGAGTATACGTCACCTCGGTAGTTACATAATAATTACACCCTCTGAATCGTGGTCCATGTCACTCAAGCAGCTGTACTGTTGGATTTCATATAATGTAAAATTGTTGTATCTTTTTGATACGACAAATTTAAAAATAAATTACTATACAAATAAGTTAACTTCTAATTATTGTATGTTAACTACATATACAACATTTTGTCGTCTAAAATAAATTGTTGTATCTATAGAACAAAATTTACTTTTCCATATAGATTTAAATACAAAATTAAATTATCGTAAAGTTTGTCATGCATCACTAAATTAAACTATACTCAATCCTTCAATTTTATTTTAGACCAAAGTAATTATTGTTTTAGATAGCTAAGTAATCCATCTTTGTAATAGAGCATTAATTTATTGGAGTTACAAAATTATTTCTTGAGATACATGCATTTAAGGACACAGCAAAAATTTAAAAAAAAAAAACTTCACATTCATTTATCTCCGAACTTGATTTTTGCAGTTACGATAGTTCGCTTCTCACACGACGATATTATAGTCGGGGAAAATCAAAATCCAACGATTTTGTTTTGGTCATCTCGGAATAAAAGAAAATATCCAGCGTTAAAAGATCTTTGACTCGGAAAATGTTAAATCTATATAACCAAGAACGAAAAAAGCACAAAATTATTTTCATCAAATCGAGATCTTTCTCCATATAATGTTCGACAAAAATGGAAACATGAAAACTGGCTAATTATAGAGGCGGTTATCTATATAAAAAACTTATAGATTTATTTACATAATTTTGTAATTTTGCAGTTTTCCCAGTATATATAGGACAAAATCATCGCACACATAGAATTAAAAAAGTATGGAACTTTAATGAGTTTTTACTAAACGATAGCTTTGTTTTTTTGTATGTTATATAAATTTTTGGATTTATGATGCTGGGCTATTAAAGTTCATTATTTTAAATATAGAGAGGGGATCCCAAAAATTAATGATTTTAATAATATAAATAATATGTTTTGTATAGGTCAAGTTATTTTTAATATATTTATTACAAGAGTGTCGTCTACTTATAATAATACTAAATTGCCATGATCAAAAAATAATCAACCCTCCTTTTTTTTTGTGTTATATTATTTGTACATATTATATAAAATTTAAACTAATAATACGGATGTACCTTATCCTCATTAAACATTACACACTCCTTCTTTCAACAACAAAATATATATATGTAAATAAAAGTAATTAAAATCATTTACAATATTATATATATATATATCAACCAGTTGCTTTAATTATCTTTTAACCCTTCTTTATAATCTGTTCAAAAATCTGACACTTAAATTTTTTTTTTTTTTTATTTTGTTGAAATTATATCCCATTATCATTTAACCCCAAAATATATATAAATAACAAAATATACAAATTCTTTAAAATCACTAAACGACCAACAAATCACCTAACCTTCTTCTCCCACCTCCCCCCCCCCATTCTTACATAGAAAATGACAATTTATATATATATACAGATTTTAATAATCATGACGATTAATGAATAAGTAAAAACAAGAAACTTTTCTAAATTTCATAGTCGTCATCATCATCATTATTATTATTATTATTATTATTAAAAAACACCACCCCCCGCCCATTTTAAAATAAACAAATTTTTATTAATGGGGGCGCAATTTCTCTCGGGGGTACACAACATCACACACAAAATTAAAAAGGGTTAAATACTTCTCAATCTATTGTGTAATATACCCAACCAATTTTGAACAATTAAAGAGCAACACAATAATTTTTTTTTTTTTTTGTGAAATTAATGCTATTGGGCTGGCTGACTGGTGGGATTCTGATGCTCTGCTAACGAATAAGTTATTGTGGTGGTTTAATCATTAAAAACAGATGCATTTATAATATCCCCCATATCTTGTGTATGTATCATCATTAAAAAAAAAAAAAAAATGATGATGATGAACACAACAAAAAAAAAAAAAGGGTTGTTGAAAATTTGTTAAGCCAGAAAATCGGAACTCATTTACAAAAAATAATGAAAAAAAAAAAAAAAAAAACAGATTTCTGAATTTTATTCGGTTTTAAATCTGATTTAAAGATATGGTGTTGAAAAGAATCATCATCATCATTTACATAAAAAAAAAAAAAAAAATGTTGTAATGATGATTAACATTCAAATTTACATTTTATAAATTTGTATACTTTACATTTTAAAGGGTTATTTACACAAAATAACACAGGGCGACTTATTATTTATAATTTCAGTTATTTGACACAATATTTTTTTATTCTTTTGATATACTTTTGTATAGTAAAGAAAACTTAATGAGAAAAATTTGGATGGCTCTGTACCGACCTGAAAATTTAGTTAAGATTTGTAAAATAAAACAACTTTTAAACATATATTATATACTAAGGAAGTCGTAACAGAAATAAAAAAATGCTCTGAGGTCTGGCAGTCATCACCTTAAAACCTTAGGTCGTTATAGGGCAATGAAAAAGCGGATGAATTAGACTGTATCCAGAGATCCAATTCAAATTAGACTGTGATAGATACTGGGAATAACCATCGGGTTATATACCCTCTGAAATTTTGCTAAATACTTAATTGCTATCTTGGGCACAAGAAACTCATTCTTTTCGATGCGGGCAGAACACACGACGTTTATGATTGGGGAAACCGCATATAATTCTAAGAAAAAGAATAAAATCATTAAAGTGTCGATAAGACTCTTTGCACATGAATTGCAACAAAAGACACATTCTGTTGAGAAAAATATTATAAAATATGTATGCCTCTCGGTTGGACCTATCAACAGAATCCTATATGCTGAGGTTTGATGAAACCGTCGAAAACTTTCTATATGCGGTTACATATTATAATAAACGATTTAAATATTTGGAACGTCATATATATATGGTAATTTTAAAACGACTAAACGTTAACACATTCGTTAGAGATGTCGGATGTATCGATGTGCTAGAAATATAATCGAGCGTCGACGGGGTTGGGGGGAGGATGTACAACGAACCAATAGGTTTAAATGCGCAAAGGACTTTGATTCCATTCTAACCCTTTCAAACTAACCAACCAACTACATATAAATATAAGAATAAAGTTTGATATAACCATCTATTAAGCGTTATAGGATCGCCATATAGTATATTATATTTGCAATTTGTAAAACTATATATACCTAAAATAGGCTGAAACACTCTTTATTGGAATATATTAGACCCATTATATATATACGGAGATTATAGAGATATACAAGAAAGTTTTAAACATAAATATTAAGTAGTAGAGAGATGTATATACAACCGAAAGAGGTAGCTCGTTTATAGATGAAAATATAATAATAGCAAAAGTCTCGGTAAAATATCAGCAGCTCTCTTTAACATAATGCCCCTAAAGATATTGGCAATTCAAAGTAAAAAGATGATAAGATTAACATCGATACGATATTCAAAACTTTTTGTCTCACTATCCCATCTGCGATGCAAATATTTTGGGTTCTTATATGAAAACGAACTGGCTATGGTTAAAAAACAAAAAAAATCATTTCTTTAATATTCATGTTTTTTTGAAATAGTTATTTATGGGCTGAACAACTGTAGCGCGCATATATAGCAATTATGAACCTAAGGATTCTTTCTATATATATAGAATTAATATATTAAGCTTTTTAAGCGCAATATTCGCTTCTTATCATCAAGATTTTATATAAATTACTTAATTAATAATTATTAACTAAAATGTCATTTTATATAGACACAGTGTATCCATATATACACACTCTCCATATATCTCTATAAGATCATAAGTTTTAATGAATTGCCCTGTGGTGTAATTTAAATCTTGTTACTAATTATTTTGATGGTGAATGAAGTGATTAAATAAACCCCTTTTTTTTGTTTGTGTGTCTTCATCAACAAAAAATTGTTGTGTGATATCATTATAATAAAAAAAAACTCCCCCATATTATAATAAAAATGTTCTATTTAAATATTATTGTCTCATTATATTCAACAAGCCTAAAGGATTCATGTTAAATATAATTTTTGCCAAGGAAAATAGCAACATAAATTTCACATCATGTATTAATATTATATATATATATAGATACAAATTAGTTATTTTATCTCTGCATGGTGTTTATCTTGTACAAAAGGACCTTTTTTATTTTAACCATTTATCACTCTATCTCTGTTCACAATTAAATTTACATATATATATATATATATACATGTCTAAAATATTTCCCTTTTAATTCTTTTGGTTGTAATTAACATCAATTTTAAGATTATTTAAACATTTCTGGTATATCCTCCTCTTGACTTGTCAACCTGTTGTTGTTGGGTGTATAATTTCAAAGACTAACTTTTTTTTTTTTTAACTTATAACATAGAAGCAACAGTTTAATATTCAGTTTGGGGAGGGTTGGGGGTGGTGCTTGGTAATAAATGAATTCAAAGAAATATTCACACTACCAGCAATTAAATTTAAATTAATATAAACTTTATTATAAAAAATACCCTAACTCTCATTAAAATATCCTTCCAATTAAGCATTTAATATCTTTCAATAAAAAAAACAACACAACCGAAAAAAAATCGTCCCTTGTTTTATGTCCTTTTTCAAACATTTTAAAAGCACAAAAAAAAAAAAAATTAATTAGCATTTATAAAAGTTCATAGTGTTCGGATTGTGCTAAGAATAAGAAGAAAAAGTAAAATTTTCAAAATTGGGCAAATATGAATGAAGACACCAGGACAAACCAACAACAACACAAAACTCAAGCCACAAAGAATTTTCTATAATGAATATTAAACTTTCAAGGATTTTTTTCAATTTTTTTTTTTTTTAATTACTTTTACTTATTTCTAGATTGTTTTGCTAATGGTGCGGTTTTTATATCCTTAAAAAAAAAAAAATTATAGATTTAGAGATTTTTTGTCGGGTGATGTGGGAGAAAGGGGGCGGGTTGTAGGGGAGTTTTGGTCTACGGATGTGGTCTGTTTATTTAGTTAAGATTGTTTTTTTTTTATTATTATTATTATTATTATTCTTTTGGTCCTTTTTCTTAATCACCCCCTACACAAAGAAATAAAAATAATAAAAAAAAAATTTTTTGCTTGTTATTTTTATGATATTTTTTATCTTCTAAAAAAGGCGTCAGTTTTAATATGTTTTTAATTTTTTTTTTTTTTTTTTGTATTTGTTTATGATTTGTTGTTTTTTATGTAATTTATGGTTGGTAATTCTTTAAATAATAATTTTCTTCAAATTAAAAAGGATAATGAATGGAAAAAAGTGATTTTTTTTTTCTTCGGCCACTTTAATTATGATAATAAAAGGGAGATTTATTTATTTATTATATTTTAAGAATTTATAAATCAGGGATTAATTTAATAAGGATAATTTTAATAAGGATAAGAAATTCTATTTTTCTTTTTTTTGATGGTTATTAAATAATTATTCAAGGATGTAAGATAAATAATAAAATTGCGTTTAATTATAAATAATTATATTAAGGATAATTTTGTTGGGAGTATAAATAAATATTTAATAAAAATAATAAAGGAATAAAGAAAATCAAATTAAAAAAATGTTTTTTTTTTTTTTTTGTAATGCTCATTTAGGAAATTTTTTATGTCATAATGATTAAATTGGGTGGTTTTTTTTCCATTTTGTATTTAATTTTTATACCAAGGAAAATTTAAAATTTTTTTATTTTGATAATTAATTATTAGACGATATACACAACAACAAAAAAAAATAGTTAAAATTCAGAAAAATATTAAAATATCAAAAAATCTAAGAATAATAAAGAATTTAAAAACGTTACGAATGGAAAACATATATAAACATATACGGAATAACTATAGCCAAAGTTACTATATAGATACCTCCCTCCAATAAACCAAGCAATTAAAAAGATATCAATATCGTAACTTTTTAGCGTTATAGCGAACGTTATAAAGTGAAAGATATAAAAACCGAATGCCATACGACCATTAAAACATGACCATCGTAAAACAGAAAGAAATCTATTAAAAAACAATCCAAAATGAACATTGTAATTCGAGCTGGTGTATATACAGAACACTGGCCAATTTTATGAGCAATCATTCCGTATTAGTTTCAGAAGAAAAAAAAACAACTTTCAACTGTTTAACCTGCTAAAACTGCCCCACCAAACGATAAATTTAAAAGTTACGAATTTAATAATATCGATCTAAGTGGCTAAGTGACGTCTATACAGTGATATGGTACGATTTCTGAACGTCACGAGATTGATCTAAATTAACTATATATCTTAACTAAGCCCAGTTGGGGTGATATGAATGCAATTACAAATGTTTTCCAGTACTTTTAACATACTTTTTTATCTTTTGAAAATTTGAAATTTTTTTTTATTCTATTATGTATATCGGTAAAGTTTAATCTAATTCTGGTTATGCATAGTTTATCGATAATTGGTCATCATAACACAACCATATTAAAAATATCCGTTTTGGTTAAAAGAACTTTTATGAATTAACCTTATTAGATGGACAATGATGATGAAAAGCTGATGACCAAAACAATTTTTTTTTTTAAATATACTTTTTGTTGAACACAACAAATTTATGGTATGGAATTTAAGACTTTGTGATAAACACGACAGTCCCATAAACAAAAAAAAAAAAACACATTGATCCCATCCCGCACTTCAAAAATTTTTAATTTTAGATTTAATTTTATTATTTTAGGATTTATTAATTTGAGATTATATAATAATTTATATTAAAAAAATAAATGAAAATTATTTATATTTTATAGTAGGTTTCAGTTAAACCAATTATGGTGTAAATTCATTATAAGCGAGCGATTGAAACAAAATAAAATCGCAATAATAATAAAATAAAGAAATATAATAATTGCTATAAATACCGTGGAGTTATATACTTAAAATAATATTTAGAAGAAATTCTATACTAATCAAATAAAAATAAACCTACTGAAATTTCATCACAACCTGGAGTATTTAGCTTAACATTTTGTTAAACTATATACGAATCCAAACAATTATGACATTAAAATTAAGCTATTATGTTAAGAATATTTTAAAAATTAGTAGATAAGATAACATTTTTTTTTTAATTAATTACCTTGTATAATAATGATATAATATATCGTCGGCTCAGTGTTGAGTTGTCGTATGTGTCATTTGCTCGAACTCTATATGCAAAATGAAATTAATTAATGTTAAAACAATCAAAAAACAATAAAATTTGTATATACAATAATAGAAACTTATAAGTTTGATTTATTTTAATATTTATTAATTGTTTACTTTAGAGATTCCTGATCCAATTAATTACATATATAATAAATTATTGCTTATTTACAACAGAAATTGGATTGCGTCGGATACGCCAACTTAAGAACAATTTTTTGTTCACGTATTACAACGATCCAATATGAAAATTAATGTTAGTTATGAATTTTGTATATGCTTCATAATAATATGGAGTAATGTATAGACCTCAGTCTTACTCTGAGTAATGTATTCTATTTTTGAGATATGAATTCACGTAAAAAAAATATTACAAAATTTTAATAATTGAAATTATATGTGATAATTACGTTGATTATGCAATTTTTGTCCTATGAGCCATAAATTTGGATGTATGACAAATCAATATTAAAATGTATATGATTTTTTGGAGGGATATACGATAAACGTAATATCGGTTATCTATACGTAATCGTTGCAAATATTAAAAATAAACGAATATCAGAAATAGAAGAGTATAACTAAAAGACCTGATCAATTAGGTTTAAATGACCGAATTGGCGTATAACTCCAATACTGAGCTATGGTAACCGTTCATTAAAAATTCCAATATTAAAATTTGTCCATATTTACTATTTTGTATTTATATATTTCGTGATCCTATGGTCCATATATATATAACTATAAGTTGAATTTGAATCCTTGCTGCTTTGTTACCATATATTTAACCTCACAGAAAGTCATATGTAAATTAACACCATTTCAATCCAATAAATAAAGCTCGTCAATGGCAAAAGCTTATCTAAATCATATTTATATGAAATATTATTAATTATCGGATTAATTAATACAATTTCCTTCACCTTTAAAATAAGATAACCTTGGGTACATTAAAATTTACATAGTTACGTATATATAGAAGGATAAAAAAAAAAAAAAAAACAACAAAAACAACAAATAAACAAACAATCTAAAACATGATCTACTATATAAACGTAACACTTTAATGAAAAGGCAGAACACTTTCTTTTTTTTACCATTAAAAACTAACTCTAAACTGGGTAAAATTTGTGGTCATTTCCAGGGACAAGTAAAAAAAAAAAAAAAACAAACAAAACAAAAATAACAACTCACAAAGAAACGTTATAATTACATAAACTTTTTGGGGTGCAAAAACAATACTGGATGCGATGGGGTCGATTTATCCTGTGTGAAAATTCTTTCTTAAGAATTTTTTTTTTTTGTTTTTTTTTTTTTTTGTAATGTCCGCTGAATACAACACCAACATTTTTTTGGGTTCATTATTGAAGTCACATCACACAATCAAGTTTATATAAATATAACAAGTAAAATTTCTTAGGAATTGCTGCTATTGTAGGTGTGTGTAGAGGCGGGGGGGAGGTGATATAAAAAGTTTATAATAAAAAAAAATTTGAAAATCCTTAAGAGCAAAGGACACCAAACTAAAAGAAAAGAAAATTGTTTAAGGATATCCGGTGTTTGTATTTTGTTATTTTTAGCACCTTTTACGAATCGTCAGCTTGCTGCTGTCTATACACTTTTTTTTTTTTTTTTTTTTTTGTTGTGGCCTTTCCGGATTTAATTACAAAAGCCAGTAAGACAAGAAAAACAAGATAGACCGACCTTTTTAATGATAGGTGGGTGGGGGTGGTAGGTTTCGGTATATATAGAAGCAAAAAAAGAAGATTTTTAATGTCGTGTGAACAGTTTTTTTTTGTTATAAGGATAATTTTTCTTGTTTTGTTGTTATATAAAGAAGGTCCATAAAATGATAAGGGGATTTTTCAGTTTTATTTGTTTTTGTTTTGTGTTTGTTGTTTTTTCATCCCTAAAATGAATTAATATAGAGTTAACACTCTGTGAAGAGTATTTAATGTTTTAATTGCGTAATTAAAGCAGTTAGGATATTTAATTACTCCACTTTTTTTTTTTTTCATTTATACTGCGATGATGATGGAAAAAAGCTTCCGGTTTTTAATTTTCTTTTTTTTTTATATTGATATTTCCAGAGAGAGTAAATTTGATATTTGTGTTATTTTTTTAGGGTGAAATTATTTAGATTAAAATAATAAGGCATATTATAATATTGTAATTTTTTGGGTAATTTTATGGATTATAAAGTTTTATTTTTAATTAAGAGGCGGAGTAGTACACACAAGATTGTATTTTTAATTGAATTTAATAATTTTTTTTTGTTGGTATTTATTATAAGTATACAGGAAGGATTATAAGGATTATAGCCCATATATATCCCCTTGAATAATAACAATATTTCCTCTCTACTCTGTTCTTCAAGCCACACCGTATTCTTAATAAACTTTAGCATATAGATCCTTTACCGAAATCCATATCAACTTCTCAAGTCCATCGAATCCGGTAGTTATCTAAAATACGATAACTATACTCTCATGTTTAATGTATAGTATGTGACTGGACATCCTCTAAATACATGAATGAACCGTGGTGATGAGCTCTAATCTCTTGACCATTATATTTCCTAAGAGACAGTGCCCCTGTTATTATTATGCCTACTGATGGCATTTAACACAGATTGCTGCTCTTATTCTGCAATAAAACCATCTTTGTTCTACAAAAAAATAAAAAAATAAAAAAAAGACACTCCGGCTTAATTCCTTTGGTCACCTGACAGCGTGTTAGTATTGAATTGACTCATATTTCCTCTATATACCTTTCTTATCCGTAATTCTGTTAATCTCTTTTTTTCATTATTTCCAATTTTGAAAAGAATAGATTGATTTAGCCCCCGCCCGCCTATATCCTTATCATATAGAACCCTTCCTATATATAGAATTAAATGTATTACACTATATTATTATACATTAATTAAATTACTTGTCAATGAATTTTTATTATAACAAATTGAGCTTATCATCCTTAAACCGCTGCACATAAAAAACAAAAACAAAAAAAAACTGATCCTGACCATGAATTTTTATATATATTATAGTATTGTCAAAAAAAGGGGATTGTGATTATGTCCTTCATTTAAATTATAATAATGTAAGCAATTATACAGACCAAAATACCGGAAGCATTTATAAATCAAAAGGGTATCTTAAAACTCGGAGTTTGTTGTTTGATTTATACATAACCTAAAATATACTTTACTTTAGGTTTAGGTATATTAGTAATTTATACTAAATTTTTAGAAGTTGGAGAGTTAACTTCAACAAAATATCAAGTCATACTATACCAGGTCACTTTTGGCAAAACCGAAAGTTGATTTTTGCAACACCAATTCAGATTAAAAACAATTAATTAAAGGGTTTATTTATACAATCAAATCAATATATAAAAAAGCTATGGAATCAGAATACAAAAATTACATTATATGAAAAATGAATTATATAAATTTATACGAATACGATTTTATATTACGAAGCATTCGCAAATTTGGATAAAAACAATTTATATCCAAAGTAATCCAAATCATTAGTATACAAAATTTATAATGATTTTATTTAGGTACGTTTTTAGGTTAACCCCAGGATAATTTACATAATACAAAGCGATGAACTTTTTACATTAATCGTTCAGCTTATCTCATTACAATCTGAAGTATAAATTATTTTAATATAAATACAGCCTGGATACAAAATGATACCAGTACCAGCGATAATAGGTTTGCGATATACGCTGCATTAGCGTTATGGCAAGTAATAATCAGATTATTTTTATGGTGGAGATAGTCTCAACATACGCAACGACAACGCGCTACAGCGCAACATTCACCAACGGCGTAAAAGATAATCAAATCTCAATGTTAAGTTATTGCGTAAATGACATAACACAGCTGATTTTAATCAGCTGGTTTTATATTATTGAAAAAATTTAATAATTATTTTTGGCAGTTGTTGAATTGAAAAGTGAAAAATTTAAATTAAAACTTATTATTAAAATTATTATTATTAAAATTATTAAAATTTATTATTAAATAATTATTTATTATTTTTTTTTTTTTCAGATTTTTATATTATGAATTATTAAATTTTTGTTTATAAATAAAAAAATTTACAAAAAAAAAAAAAAAAACATTTTAATTTTAAATTAAATTTAATTGAAAATAATCAAAAATTCGATCATAAAAATGTTGATATCAATTAAAATTCTTTATATTAAAACACCAAAAGAATAAATAAATCAATGACAAAATTGCTATATCGTTAATAATCTAATTACAAAAAAAAAAAAAAAAATTCAAAACAGTCAATTTATCGCCAGTAAGTTTTCCCATGCTTTTTTTGAGTACAATTATTATATATACATATTTTATATGAAATTTAAAATGCCAATAAACAAAAACTGTTTTAAATTGAATACACAGGGTGTAATGACGCTAAATTCTAATCACGTCTATATATGACTGCGTTTAATATAATCTACATTTATATACAACATTGAATGTAACAAGCATAGGCGCTACCAGTATGGGCGCCATTTATGAAAATAATTATTGATTTCACAAAATATGTATGACATATTGCGCGGATTTCGTTACGGGTTACAAGAATTACAGTCCCACTTTTAATTAAACATTATTTATAGTTCAGCTAAATCAGCCATAAATAAACTATGGCCAATCAAAGAAAGAGATAGGCTATAATTGGCATTTAATAATCCCAAAATTGCAGACACGCCAAGAAATTTCTACACGCTATTGGAGTTTACTTAAACTATCAAAGAACCAAATAACTAAATAGACAATTTTCTCTTGGTACACTGTCGCCCTCCAACTATCACATCAACAGTCATACTGCTGAACACGTTTTATGTGATTGTGAATGTCTTGTGCCATCAGTAGAACCCGACTATTCTACAACCCAACGATATCGCATCCAACCGCCTAATAAATATACAATAGATCTGGTTTTTTTTTTATGGGTATTTTCTTCCCAGCCTTTATTATTAAAGACTTTATTGTTGACGCCACAACATATGGTATGAAACTTGGGTCCAATATAGAAACTTAGATATTATAGAATAAATTAATTTATTGGAAAACGCTAAAAGGTTTTTAACCATCCATAGTTTTCCAATCCAAGCTATTAATAATTCATTTTTTAGTAAATTTGGAAGATTGAAGACTTGGACCAAGATCAACTATTTGCGAACAACGATTATCGGGCTTATATGGATGAGTCTTCAGTATATTAAAAGTACAAGTTGATAATTAAGATTTTATAAGCGATATATATATAATTTCAAAAATCGCCAGAGAAATGTCACCTTGTATACGTTACAAATTATGAAGTTAATAAATTTTTTTTTGAATATTTGTGGTTTCAATAAATAAAAACAATGAACATTTTATATTAAACAAAGGTGGTTCAGTTGCCACCACCTAGCACCATATTGCCGGCACCCATGGTAAAAAAAAAAAAATACTATTATAAGATTTAATTTTATAAATATATATATAAAAAAAATTTAATTGATATATTTTGACTTCATTATGAACGCTTACTAAGAAGTTCAATACATTTTTTGTCATTTCCATTTATATATAGTTTCATAATTATCCTAATGAAATTTTAGTATATCCTTTCTTTAAAAGCCTTTCGATTTTGATCTTATTTTAGTGTTTCGTTCGCGGCGGGTCTTGTAATTTCTTTCTTTCTCTTGGTACCAAAATATTTAGAATTTCAAAAATTTGTAATGAATATCACATGAAATATTCAACTACCCCGATCCCATAAAGTTCGAATACGAGTATTATTATTATAAAATGTGAATAGTATTACAGAATAACTTCGATAATTTAGAGATACAAAAAGTTTTTGCTGATATAGTTTCGGATTACCATAGAATTTATTTATTATATTAATGGTTGTTAAGTAATGCATTACTTTATTAATTATTACATTATTGCTGCAGTACCACATATTTCAGTTGAATTACTTTAATGCTGTACAATATAGTATTGCCATAATACTGAAAATTTATTTGAATTACTTATATATAGTAATTAATATACTGCATCATTATTTTTTGAATGCATTTATTTAAACAACTCTGGGGTATTGTATATATATATAATATAAACGTCATTTCGTTAACATGCGTTTTATAAAGATTTTGTTTCAAGCTAAAAACAGTTTAAATCTTTAAATTGATAAATAAGGTACCGTGTCATAAAGCCATATGTCATAACGTCATAATGTCTTTATGACTTTAAGAGTGAGTCTTAAAGCCATCTATGGTATGAGTCTTAAAGCCATATGGCGTTATGACCCATTCGAGTGAGTCTTAAAGCCATATTGATAAAAAATTGCGAATATGGCTTTAAGACTCATTCAAGTGAGTCATAAAGTCATTATGGCGTTATGACATATGGCCTTATGAAACGGCACCGATAAATAATACAAAAAAAATAAAAAAATTATTATATTAATGTGGGAATGCATCTACCCCTAAATGATCTTATTTTGTTTATTGAGTTTAATAATATTATTCAGTTTATTATGTCAAGATTAGCGAAGTTATACTGTATATAATTATTTACATATATACTTACATATATATATATATAAATAATTTATGTTTTCTTCTTTTGATTTTTCAATTTTTTACGTGACTTCTAAATTTAATTATTACTTTTTAAAGCGTGCAATACAGCACAAAAATGTAAATTTCTTTAATATCAAATTTATTTTCCCTTATTTTATGACTTGGGTTTATTACGTATATATATATATATATAACCAAAAGAGTGAATAATTCAGATTTATTTATTTATACATATTTTTTTTTATTTTGTGAACAAAACGTACCATGATGATGAAAATTGTATTTTTTATAAATATATATAAATAATTATGTATACAAAAAAAAAAAAACACAGAAATTACATTGAATTTTCATTAAGAATTGAAAAATAACAAATCACACATTAAATATAATAATAATAATATAACCAGAATTCCCTCCGCAATTTACACGATCTCCGCTGTTTTATTTTATATATATTAACACAATTGATCTCATTTGAAATTTTAACATAACGACATTTTGATATATAATTTCTTTAGTATTTTTCAAATTATATTTAATGATAAATAATTCGTGTAAATTGGAAATTTATTATTTATTAATATACAATATATATATATATATATATATATATATATATATATATATATAAATACAGTGAATTTTCGATATAAGCGACCGCAACTGAATCAATTATTTTATAAAAGTAGCCCTTAATGAAAATGGTCGCTAATCAACGAAAAAAAAAGGATTTAGATTAGTAAATATGCTCCAAATACAAACAAATTTGTCCATAATTAATTAAACACTACAATGAATTTTCGATATAAACGACTTTGTTAATAGCGACTTTTGATAATAGCGATTCTCGATTATTAGTAACCATTTTTTGAATGATGAGTTTTCGTTAAAATTCACTTTAAATTTAAATTGAAACTTAATTTTCTTCTATATATTTTCAGTATGCTCGTCGGAAATTAAGTTTAAGTTCTTCTAAATACGCGATAAATTTTCAGTCGTATCGCGTACAGCCAAATTCATTTTTTTGTTCTATTGTGTATACATTACTATATTTTTCTTTTACCGAAATTATTTTTCTTGTTTTCGTTTTATCGCTAATAAAAATTATTAAATTATGGATGACTTTATAATGGAAAAAATGAATTAAAAAAAGTTTACTATATAATCGAGCGAGAGTCGCTATAATTATCAAAAAAATCGCTATTATCAAAGTAGCTTAATATATCGAAAATTTACTGTATATATACAAATATCAATTAATATTTTCCAAAATCAATTTAAGTTAATTAATAACAAAATATTATTATTATTTTTTTAATAACTCATATACAAAAATGTCAATATATTTTTTATGAAATAAGAATTTCTAAATAATTAATAAATAATTTTATCGTGATGTTTTTTTTTTTTTCTGAACAATTAAAATTGAATCCAAATAATAAACATACATTTTCACATATCCAAATAAATTAGATTTATATACCATCAATTTTATATATACATACTTATTTATATGCTAATTGATCGTGAGTTTTTAATTATTAATTTATTTAAATTCTATTTAACATCATTTACGTAAAATAAGCATAATTGATTTTTTTTTTTTATTATAATTATAATAATAATTAAATGTATAAACTTTTTTTTAAAAAATGAAAAAAAATGAAAAAATTAAAATAAAAAAAGAATTCCATTACAAAATTTTGTATTTATATTTGTTTAAAAAAAAAAAAAACCAATAATATATTATATAAACAATCATCTGTATACCCTAAATTGTCGTATACGCCAATTCGGTCATTTAAACCTAATTGATCAGGTCTTTTAGTTATACTCTTCTATTTCTGATATTCGTTTATTTTTAATATTTGCAACGATTACGTAGATAACTGATATTACGTTTATCGTATATCCCTCCAAAAAATCATATACATTTTAATATTGATTTGTCATACATCCAAATTTATGGCTCATAGGACAAAAATTGCATAAAATTTAAAAAAAATCATCTTTATTATAGTTTTGTCGTATGTAACCAACCCCAATTATCACATATAATTTCAATTATTAAAATTTTGTAATATTTTTTTTTACGTGAATTCATATCTCAAATAGAATACATTACTCAGAGTAAGACTGAGGTCTATACATTACTCCATATTATTATGAAGCATATACAAAATTCATAACTAACATTAATTTTCATATTGGATCGTTGTAATACGTGAACAAAAAATTGTTCTTAAGTTGTCGTATCCGACGCAATCCCATTTCTGTTGTAAATAAGCAATAATTTATTATATATGTAATTAATTGGATCAGGAATCTCTAAAGTAAACAATTAATAAAATTAAAATAAATCAATTTATAAGTTTCTATTATTGTATATACAAATTTTATTGTTTTTTGATTATGTTTTAACATTAATAATTCATTTTGCATAGAGTTCGAGCAAAATGACACATACGACAAATCAATACTGTGGAGTCAATGAAATATAAAATTAAATAAAAAAAAAAAAAAAAAAAAAAAATTGTATATTAACCAGAAAACATGAAATAAAATTCAAAAACTGTACACACAACATAAAAACATTAAAATAAAAAAGAAAATGATAAAAAATAATCTAATAAACACGAGAAACTATTTTTTTTTTGAAATAAAATTCTGGAATATATACAAAAAAATGCGAGGGTTCAGAATCAAAAAATGCTGAATGTATATTTTTTGAGGTAATCAACCTAACCAGGATTTTACCTATTTTACGCCGATGAATTGCTAATTTCTTTTTAGTATTTATATATATAGAAATTTATTAGATATATTTATGTTTTATAATCGTACTCGTATTTATATAATAACCAGAATTATGATTATAGTATGTTCAGATTTTTATGTTCTTATTTTACATATAAAATATTTTATAACATATTTAATTTAATTATTTTACAGTCTCAATAATGAAATATTGATGCAATTATATTATCTCGAAAAGTATACCAGGTTAAATAGATATAGGGCAACTCTACACGGTATATAAATATGGGCTGATCTAAACTCTACTGGGGTTGTAACACGCGCACCCCAAAACGAAAAGAAAACTTGGACACAGCGGCTTAGTTTTATCAGCAGAGTTCATCTGGTGTATAGTAGGTTGGCGGTAGTGTTTATAGGAAACGATGGGAGCATCTGTTATTCAAAAAAAAAATACTCAGCGGTTAGGATTATATAGAAACTATCATTTCTGAATTGATCTTTTGGAGGTTGGGATAAATTTTAAGCCGGTTTTTAGCTTGATCTATATATTTCATGAAAGATATGTAGATTGGATCGACGCGCTGGTTGGAGTGTATGCAATAGACTTTTTGGTGTGTATATAGTTGAATTAATCCTTCCACACTCCATTTCAAATTAACCAACCAACCAATTATGTTTTTTTTTCTTTTTTTAACAACTGCATATTGTGAAAAATGATGAAAAGATTGGTCCTAATCATCATGACAGACCGGATCTATACCGTACCGTTTTGAAACCACACACTCCCGTCGCCACAGGTAATTGTTGTTTAGTAAATGGTGGGATGGTTTTAGATCCACTTCGTGGCATTCAAAAATTTGACGGTTTCTGTGGGCCAGTTCGCAGCAAGATCGCTGAGATCGTTTTAAGAAAGGCTGTAATTTATATATAGTATGATTGTTTTCAATAATTGATTAACTATATCATGAGCTCTCTATAATATTTATGTCATCCGCGCCTAAACTGCTGACAAAGTTCACAGATAAATCTGAGGATATATTTCTTGAAGGCCTTAAGACATAAAGTCGCCTGGGTTCTATAGCAAACCTTGGCCAAAGATTGATGGACCAACATACCTTATATAGAAGAACTAAGCTGTTTCCATTGAATTCTCCGTATATTCTGCAGCGTTACGAGAATAATATCAAATGCAGTTTCCAATAAATAATATCATGCGGCTGTTAAAATCACCTACGTTTTATGTCATTTAACGCTTGGAACACAAAACTTTGAGAGTACTCTATATAACTTACATTGTGAATGTTATGTATATATAGAATTTTGTGATACTACTAACCGGGATGTTTACTCTCTATAGTCTATATCTTTTAAATTAGCTCATATTTATAAAAAAAAAAACTAGATTTTCTAAACAGACTCATAGTTTTGTCCAACCAAAAAAAATTTCTGATCCATTATAAACAAGTCCAACAAAAAAAAAAAAAAAAAGTATCTAATTCATTTAATTTCAAAAAAAAATAAAAAAAAAAAAAATATAAAAAATCATTTTGTATAATTAAACATAATGAAAATAAATTAACGGACTTCAGTAAAGCGCAAAAAAAAAAAAAAATATTTATCGCACCTTTTTTTTTTTGTATCTGTAAGATATTTTTTGAAGAGAATAAATATCTGTTAGATTTATGTTGTTGTTGTTGTTGTTTAATTTTAAAGATATTTCTTTGCGTTAAAAGACCTTCAAAAAAAAAAATTGTTTTTTTTTTTTTCGTAGTATTTGAAATTTTTGAAATTATAAATAACTGATGATTTTTGTGTGTGTGTGTGTTTGATGGGTAACACAAAACGTTCATTGGCGTCGAATTCATTACTCGGTTAAATTATTTCCTATTTAACAGTGTCGATTTAATTAACACCTAATGATAAATTTACTCGATGATTTTTTTTTTTTTGATTTTTTTGATTTTTTATTTTGCCTATTTTCATTTTTTTATATTTATAAGATACATTTTGTTGTTGTTGGTGTTTATGAGAAAGAAAATCAGTTATTTTTATTGTTATAATTATATACATATATATACGAGAAACGAAAATGAAATAAATAATAAAAATTTTTGTTGCTTTTTATTTTTTTTATATATAATTAGAAGAAATTTTTTTGGTTTCTATATAGAAATTATTGAAAATTTTGAAAATCAATAATTATAATTTTGTGACACATTCGATAGTGAATTTTCAGTAATCATTATTTATGCCATTTTACTAAATATGACTTTAAGACTCATCCAAGTTGTGTTATGATTCATTTGGTTTTAAGGTCATAAATATTGTAATATTTAATGAAATTATTACCAAATCAAAGTTAAAACTGATGTCAAATCGCACTAAAAATGAAACATTTTTCAGTGTTTTGTATATGATGTTATTTGTGAATTGAAACAGTCATTATGGCCTTACGCAAAATCTATATAATGTCAATTAGCCTGTTGAGTGTATGTTAATTAAATATAGGTTACGCGATAGAGTTTTTCTGATTATGTATATGATGTTTATATATAGTTTTTGAATGCTCTATTCTGGCATAAGAATTTATTTTATTCCAAATCCCATCAGCTAAAAGTTATTTTTAAATAATCATTATTAATATAATAGTTCTGCATTTCAATTAAATGAAACTATATATATTAATAATGATAAACGATATAGTGAACTTGGAGAGGAGTTAAAGAAAAATTATGATTTTTTTTTTTTTCTAAATATTGCCTTTAATATATTGTCTATATATAAATGAAAAGGGAAGAAGAAGAAACCATATTGAGCATCTTCTAGTGTCACTGTCCAGAATTCGTAGAGTAAAAAGATTGTGCTTTTTGTGGGAAATGTTCTTCTCTAAAATCAAAGAGATTTCAAAAGAATCATTATGAGCATATGATTCTAAATTAAAAGGAGCAAGAAGAAGAAACCATTAAGCATCTTCTAGTGCCACTGTCCAGAATTCGTAGAGTAAAAAGAATGTGCTTTTTGTGGGAAATGTTCTTCTCTAAAAATCGAAGAGATTTCAAAAGAATCATTATGAGCTTATGATTCTAAATTAAAAGGAGCAAAAAGAAGAAACCATATTGAGCATCTTCTAGTGCCACTGTCCAGAATTCGTAGAGTAAAAAGAATATGCTTTTTGTGGGAAATGTTCTTCTCTAAAAACGAAGAGATTTCAAAAGAATCATTATGAGCATATGATTCTAAATTAAAAGGAGCAAGAAGAAGAAACCATTAAGCATCTTCTAGTGTCACTCTGTTCAGAATTAAACCAGACTTTTAAATATGTATTTTCGATAATTTCGTATTTAAGATATGCGAATATATCAATCGAAATTGGATATAATTATAATAATAAATAATTAGATTTAAAAAGATGTTGGCCTACTCTAGAAACAATATCATCAATTTTTTTTTTTTTTTGTAATACGAAATTTATAAAAATGCAGCATAAAATGTGAAAAACAAATTCTTATAGAATATAATTTTGGTTGTATATAAACGAAATTAATAGTTTTCTAAGTTTGTTGCTTAACAAAGCAATTTTTTGTTTTGTTTTTGTTTTATACACATATACATAAATAACCAGAGGTCATAAAATAACTGAAAGATATCCTTCCAACTTCCAACATTTTTTATTTATTATTTGTTTTGTTTTTATTTCAATGTTAATTCGTTTTTTTTTTTTTTTTTTTCTTTGGTTTTGTTAAAAACATAGATTTTATGTTGAAATACAAAAAAAATTCTTAGAAATTGCACTTGAACAAAAATTCACTATATATATACACACAAAAAAAAAAGTATCTCATTCAAGTCGATTTCGTAATGTATCTAAAAGATTATACAAAAGATCAGAAATATTTTTTATACCTGTGCGTTTATTGTTTATTTTGAACTGTTATGGAACAGGTAAAACGCACTTATTTACGAAATAAAATATCTATAGTAATATTTATATTGTATCTATGAAACTTATATGGTTTATAATATTTTTGTTAATTATTGTTGGACTTTGGTATTTATATGCTGTGAGATGGTAAAATGAAATTTGTTTGCTATTTTGAAATCATTTATTTATTTAATATAAATACAAAAAAAAAAACATCAGAATGGTTTCGTTATCATCATGGATAACGATCAAATTAAGAGCTTCTGAGTGAACTAATTATTTGTATTATGAATTTAGTTGAGAACAAGCAGAAAGATTTAGATGTGTATATAAATTTCATTAAGCTCACCTTCAACACAACTTTCTCTATACATGATGAGAATTTCTTTTTTTTACTATCAGCAATGAATTAAGCTCAATACACATAGAGACATAACAGATTAATTAATGATTAGCATAGCAACCAACCTAGCTTAGTACAAAAACATAGTAGACATTTTAAGAAACAAAAATTGTTTAATATAATTATAATAGCAAAAGGCACTAAATAAATGTCCAAGCTAAAACAATTAATTACATTATTAATAATTGAAATATAAATATTGGAAAGAACTGAAAGTATAGTAACTTCCATATATCAAAAAAATATGCATTGTAGAAATTACTGGATCAGAAAAATAGATTATAACTTCCTTCGGGGATTCTTAGTTCTAAAAAGAACGATATTACTTCATTCAGCCTTCATTTCTATTGAATCAGTATAAATATTTAATAAAAATTAAGATCAATAATAAATGTGACATGAATCAAAATATTACCAGTCTGCTTCAGACTTCACGCAGTTCTGAAAAAGAAGGTTACTGTTTTCCTTTAGCGTCAAATAACTTGGAATCCATTCATCCAATTAGTACTTCAAAATGCAACCATAAGCTACTAAAAGAGAGTATACAGAAAATTCAAATTATTAATGATCCAATGGTGTGCCGTGTCATAAGGCCATATGTCATAACGCCATAATGGCTTTATGATTCACTTAAGTGAGTCTGAAAGCCATCAATTAAATTTGAATTTTCGAATTTAATCATTATACCAATTAATTTAATTAAAACAAAAATATTATAATAAATAAATTTTATTTTTAAATTAACACAAGACAAAACTGAGATTATTTCCTTTGATCACCGATGCAAAAGTAAAACTTGATCTGTTGTGGTCAAGGAATTGACCCAAAATTAAAAAAATTAGTAAATACAAATCGGGTTTTTTTTATGCATAAAGTATAATTAAAAATGAGTCCAATATTGAGAACGTTAACATATATATGAACAGGACCATTTTCGATGAATTACCAGAAACGGCAAATGAAAAATCGAAACAAATTCTATATAGTACAAATTATTTGTCATTTCATATAGTTCTGAATTTTACTAATAAACAATTACCTCCCCTTCACCCAGTAATAAAGAATTATATTTGGAAATAAGTAAGAAATAAGGGGGGCTTGAACTATAGGACGCTTGATATACAAAATACACAAATTTTACACAGTTTTTATTAACAAAAACTAAGAGTGTCCATATTAAAATTTTCAATCTGTTTACTTATAGGTGGTCGTTATATATGATGTCTATGGGTAAAGATTTATACGAAAACTGGGGCGGATATAAATTCAAAGTATATTAAAAAAAAAAAAAAAGTAAATCAAATTCATACATTTTTAAAAAAAAAAATCATTTTGTTGATAAGTGTTGCCATAAATACTTTAAAATTACCATCAAATTTAGAAATTGTTTTGTTCATGTAATTTGTCTATATTATATGGAATAGCAAAAACTCAAATACTGGCATTCTGCATGAAATAGATATGACAGATTTATACAACGACCCTTTACCCAATCATATGTAAAAAATAATTATTATAATGATTTTATTTAAATTGATCGCATAATTCACAATTTTATTTTGATGAAATTATAAATATATATATACAGTGTTCGCCCAATATAATGACATTTGATATAAGAAACTTTCAATATATAAACGCAACTCCTAATTATATATAGTCATCATTTTTTTTTAAATATTAGTATAATATGTTCGTTATAAGAAATTTTTGGTAGCCTTAGTTTGAATGGACAAAATTAAGAGAAAATCATTGATAATATAGCAGAAAGTTATAATAATTTAAAAAATTTAAATGATTATTTACTTTATATATAGCAACGATTCTCAACTCTCAATATTTTACCTGAAAATATATAGTGCATAAGTTTAAACTCTCTGATATCATAAGTCTGAGGCTTCTGCCATCAAAATTCCGCTAATTATTTGAATATAATTATTTTATACTATAAAGTAAAACTTTTTTACACAATTTCAAATCCCAGCTTAGGTGATTATATCGAATGAACACTGTTCATATATTGAAATTATAAGCAAAATCGCATATACAAAATTTTAATTTTAACTCATTTTTTTTTTTTGAAGTTGATGTTTTTTGGTTTGTTATGGAAAATTCATCTTTAAACCAATTAAAAAAAAAAACCATTATATATATATATATATACAATATATATATATATATAATATATTTTTGATCGACAAATTTATATTCATTTTAACTTGAGATTTTGTTTTCTTTCGTTTTTATTTTTTAATCATAAATTTTAAGTAATTTTCATTTAATAATATTTTTGACTTTATGCGCCTTTATATACCTACGTATGTATATATATAGTATAAGAAATATTAAAATTAAAATTAAAAAAAAAAAAAAAGAAAAAAAAATTTTCATATATTATACCATAAATCTCTAAAAATCAATAAATCACACATACACGCTATAGAGTTGATATTAAAATTACATTTTATGTGAAAATGAAGAATCCATAATATCTACATAATATTTATATATATATATATAAAAAATATTATCCTATCTTCTCTAAAAAAACATATTACATATATACTGCCGTCCTTAAAAAAAAAAAGTCACAAACGCCAAAATTCAAATATTGAGATAAGGGCAGATTTCTAACCGTGAATGAGTTTCTGATTTTTGTGCTAAAGCTAAAAAGATCCATTTCCAACTGCGCAAATGACTCAAAAACTTGAAGTAAAATGGTCATATCTATCACTTTTAGAGTGTTTCCTATAGACATAAAAGTCTTATCTGCCTTTTACTATATGATAAAAAGTCACATAGACTAAATTTGTTTGCTTATAAGACTTTTTTCCTTAGTATATCTTTGAATATTTTTTTGGATTCTATGACATTTTTTCTTTGTGAACAAACGCAAGGAATTTTTTTTACTTATTTTTGTGTATACTTTCGTTTTCGTAAGTTCTCTTTTGGGTGCGTATACCAAGCAAAAAAGTCATATATCCATTTTCTCTACTTAATATTATAATTTGAATTTACTTTTTGAAATTATTCATAAAAATTTATTTTGAAAGTGCGAAAGATAAAAAACGTAAAACTTATATATCTAAAAACTAGTAAAATGGAAATGTGACTTTCTTTCTTAGGACGGCAGTATATATATATATATGTATGTATATATGGAAATAATGAAGCCTGAATTAATATGTGATTCTCAATGTGCACACTTAGTAATAATTTCACCTTTAATATAACTCTGTAAGCTATGAATTCAGCCAACGATTAAATTATTAAAATATATATATATATAAACAATTATATATATATATATATATATATATATATATATATATATATATATATATTGAAATAGTGCACATATTAAAATATAAATATATATTTATATGTATGTAAAATGCATAAAGAAAATCAAAGAAAAGGTTATAAGAAATATTTATGTTGGTTAAAAAAAAAAAACATAATATAATAAATACATCAATTTATAGGGTGATTAAAAAATCACACTGTGAATCATTTTACAATATAATAACTCAACATACATGCCATAATTATGTAGTTCGATTGAATTCGATTTTATCGATAAAATCGAACGTAGTCCATATCATTATGCAGTTCGATTGGATAAAATTTATAGTCAATTTTGTGCAGTTCGACTTTAAGTATAAACAGTCTACAAATATGCCTTTATTATATTACTAAAATAATTTGGATAGGAACATTCTTCTTCCTTCACTTATCAGCCCATCATATATATCAATTGAATCCATTTTATTATTACCAATAATTTATTATTAACAAAACCATTTTATTTATATTTATTTGACATAAAAAATTAGAAAATATACTTTTGATACAAATCTTAAATTGCCTTATTTACTTTGGCAGTAGTAACAGAACTGGCTTTCACCTTTCGATTCGATTTAATCGAACTGCGCATAATAGGAAAATAAAATAAAATCGAAGAACGATCTAAGCTTTTCGATGAAATCCAATCGAACTACATAATCGACATGAATATTATCCAATTTTCGTTACTCCAATCAAATCGTGCTTCTGTCAAAACCTAATATTGTCGATATAATATGTACATGATTGTGATTCTTACCAAAAAATCCTTCAAGCTCTCCTAATACCAAAAAAAAAAAAAAAATGGCGGCACTGAAATAACTTACATATATCGAAATAATTTATATATGAGAAAACGAAATAATTACTTTATATTATGGCCAAAATTCACTTTTACATATGTATATAAGTTATTTAGGTTTTCAAAACGAAATTACGATGTTACGATTCGAACCCGAAATAACTTAGATATATAGGTTATTTCGTGGTAACCTTTTCCGAAATAATTCACATTATATATAGAAACCGAAATAATTCATTTATATAAATTATATCGTTTTCAAAACCGAAATAACTTATATCATATAAAGTTATTTCGTTTGCTCATTATAAGTTATTTCGTATGGTACCCCCAAAAAGAATATTTTGGTAACATTATTATTTATATATAAGAAAAAATGCATAATATTTAATCTAAAAACTTCAACGACTAACGCATTTATATTATTAATTCAAAAATTTCTCATAATATAAGAAATATGTTCCGATTCCGAGTAATGTCTTTAAATAAAAAGCTTTATATGAACTGGCGAGTTGTGGAATATTAATCTTGAAATCTTTAAATTAAAAATGCCATATATCTCAACCACCGAAATAGGTTCACCGTATATATATGTTACAGTTAAAGTGTACACAGCAGTCAATGTGTACACTGAATTATATTCAAACCTTTTCCATATAAAATTTCATAAAATTTCCACCCTTTCCAATACAATTTATTAAATATTCAAACCATTTACTTAGTTAATGCATGAATTGACTGCTGTGTACACTTTAACTGTAACATATATATATAGTATACGATATAAGTCACTTGAATATTTCGAACCGTCCACTTGAATATTAAGACCTGTGTATAAAACTGAACATTATTAACCTTAGCTCAACTCTTGTTTAATGATAAAAGTATCCTTGTGTTTTTTTTTTATAATTCCGCTTTGTACTTTACTCAGCCCAAGCATTATGTCATTTGTGACCCATATCTATATACTTCACATTTTTATCTGTTATTCTGTCAATCTCATTCTATATACCAATATTCTTAAAGGATTTAGAATATTGTAGATTGATTGTGAATATGACCTCCTATATATCACAGATGTTAAGTTTTCGCAAAAATCTTGTTGGTTCCCTAACTAACATACCAAACGAATCATGTCATAACTGAAAAAAAAAAACAATTTATCATATTCAAGTTGCCAGCGCGCGCCATTGCCAATAATCATTGTTCTTTTTGGTAATTATACAATCTTAATAAATTAAATGATCTATATATAGAGCAAGTAAATATATGGTTCTACAGAAACCGCACGAAATTGATCTAAAATAACTCCATCAAAATGGTAAAAGGCTTGACGTAAAATTTTGTGATAGCAAAAACGGTGCTAAAGAACGCTAACTCTTAAAGACCTTGACAGTCTGTCTGGTGATGGTCAATTCGAACCGAAACCAATCAAAATATTAATTGATTATGCGCGCAGAATTATATTTTCTAAATTAACTTGTCCTCTATATAAATCTAACACCCTGTACTAATAATTGTAAATTGTATGTATATATATATATATATATATATGTAAGTATGTATAACAATAATAACAATAACACCAAAAAATTGTATAGTTAAGTCGTTTTTTGTATTTTTTTTTTGACTTGCGGGCGCATTTATTTGTAAGAAAATTAAGCATCGTGCAAAATACATGAGAAATATATAACCAAAAAAAAAAAAAAAATTGTGAATTTATTTTTGTTTCATTATATTTTTTTACATTTTTTTTTTTCTTCTCCTTTATTTAATTTACATTGCATATTATATATGTATATAATAATAACTAACTATTTATATATATATATAAGAAGATAAAGGATAATTTGAAGAAAAGACAGAAAGAAAAAAAAAGTTCGAAGAACCATGGCTCTGGGCACATTCAGATGATTCTTTTATATGCAACAAAAAATATATATAAAAAAAAAAACAAAAAAACATTTTTGCTTAACCTGCAACAGAAACGCGCACAGATTAAAAATGAAAAAAAAAAAATTCAGATATTAATTGTTATTGACAAAATATCAAAACGGGCATTTTCCACGAAACTTAATATAAAATGAATTGAAATTTGTCTTAAATCAAAACCCACGTAAACATAATTATCATAATATATAGTTATTACAAAAGGAAAAACAGAGATGAAGTTAAGAAAAACTCCTCAATAAGAAAAACTCCTCAAAAACTCCATCCAGGAAATCTTTTGATGTACTGGGTAATTCCTCCGACACACACATACTCAAGAGTTTATTATTATCCATATAAAAGTGATAACGCTTATAGACACGAACCAGTATGGTCTATGCGAGAATCTACCGCCAACTATAACCTAACCTAAACCTAAGGATAACGAATTGACCAAATTGCTCAATAGAAAAACCATATATATATACATAAAATTGTGCAGAAGGATTATACAATTTATATATAGAAAAGAACTGAATAATTCCAGAAATTAAAATTCAATGGAATATATACAAGAGTGAATTATTGAATGCCCTTTGCCCGTTATAAGATAAAAAAATCTATTGGAATTGAATAGTGTTTAATGATAACCGAAAAACATTTAGTAACGTGACAAACTGACAGACAAATTGTCTAACTAAATGAAATTATACATTATACGAGAAAAGGATTTTACCCATAACAATAACACTTTTTTTTTTTTTTTCGTTGTGTGTATAAAATTAAAATGACTTAAGTAGTATGCATCGAGGATGATGGGGGTGTTTGGGAAGGTAAACAAAATCGAAAAAAAAAAAAAAAATAATAATAAATATTCAAGTAATTTTCCAAAGAGTCCATAAGAAAAATAATAATAATAAGAAAAGGAACAATATTTAAATGCACTTATGGTTTTGAAAAAAAAAAAAAAAACAGATATTTTTGTTGTTATATATATATATATATATATATACATAACTGATATTGTTACGAAATCTCGTAAAATATAATCATGAAAATACAAAATATCGCAAATTATTCAATTTGTAATTTTTGAAATTCTCGTAATTTGTTATATAAATATTATAAAAACTCATATTATAATTAAAATCTCGTTACTCCCAATTTTCTATCACACATTTTCGAAGCACTTTTCTAATCATCCATCACACATTTAAGATTCAAACTTGTGGCGTTAAAGAAGTATACGGTTTCCGTAAATCGTTTACTGGGTATAATAGAATTGGTCCTTACAGATGAATTGGCTCGAATATATTATATGTATATATAGTATCATTTTTTTTTGTTGAGATCGATGCAGCTATACGATACGATTGTATTTATGGGATTCCTAGTCGTACAGCGTCTGCAACGATCGACTATACATGTATAGATATAACACATGAAAAAGATACTAAATATATAGTGCACTTCATTTGCTAGTGTTCTGCACTGGCTAGAACCAGATTACAATACAATTCTTTCGGCAGTCTTTATCTTAGCGAACTCAATGACCTAGCCACAAAGCAAACCATATAGACACGGTATGCTTATTGAACAGCACGATATGAATTTATAAACTGCCTCCTTCCATTGCGTAGCCTAAACTGGTTTTCATGATTTAGTATGAGTGTGGTAGCAAAATGTTGCGCATATGAGGTAATTTAAGTTGCCAGGCGTGTTGCTTGAAAACTCGTCACCTAAACCAACCCAACCAATTCAACCAACCATATATGTATATGTAATAAAGATTAAAGGAATAAGTATATACAAATATGATTTCATTTTGTCGTAATCTATGGTAATTATAATAAATAAGAGGGAAAATTGAATTGAATAATTGTTATAGTATTTATAAATGCCAATCATCCATATATAAGTAAAGTCGTTATTTTTGAATTATTGAATAATTTTTGTTATTAAAATCAACCACGAACTGCGGTCAAGATTTTAAAATAAGTGATTTTTTAGATTTCGAGATTTTGAAGTATACGAAAATGACGTATATATCCCAACCGACCAAATATATATATATATATATATAGATTATTAATTTGAAAGGACCTCGAGGTGATTTTCAATCGGTCAGGTTTTTCGATCACTCGATCGTTTTATCGCTATAATATTCTATAACGACACAATAATAACCTCTAACAACAACAACAAAACCCGAACAAGTAAAATAGATAATAAAATAATAAAAAAAAAAAAAAAAAAAAATGAATATTATAAAAATGAAAAATTAAAAATTAACAAAAAAAAAAGCATAAAATTTAAATTTTTTTGTTGTTATTTTTAATTTTCTGATCAGGGCATATTCGCGGATTTTAATATTCATATAAAAAATAATAATAATAATAAATAAATCCATAGAGTTCGCGCGCGCGGCATTTATAATTTATGTGAAACAATTGAAATATTTTCTAGGTTATATATATACATATATATACTGCCGTCCTAAGAAAGAAAGTCACATTTCCATTTTACTAGTTTTTAGATATATAAGTTTTACGTTTTTTATCTTTCGCGCTTTCAAAATAAATTTTTATGAATAATTTCAAAAAGTAAATTCAAATTATAAGAAAAATTTTAAAGGATTAAGTAGAGAAAATGGATATATGACTTTTTTGCTTGGTATACGCACCCAAAAGAGAACTTACGAAAACGAAAGTATACACAAAAATAAGTAAAAAAATTTCCTTGCGTTTGTTCACAAAGAAAAAATGTCATATAGAATCCAAAAAATATTCAAAGATACTAAGGAAAAAAGTCTTATAAGCAAACAAATTTGGTCTATGTGACTTTTTATCATATAGTAAAAGGCAGATAAGACTTTTATGTTTATAGGAAACACTCTAAAGTGGTAGATATGACCATTTTACTTCAAGTTTTTTAGTCATTTGCAGTTGGAAATGGATCTTTTTATAGCTTAGCACAAAAATCAGAAACTCATTCACGGTTATAAATCTGCCCTTATCTCAATATTTGAATTTTGGCGTTTGTGACTTTATTTCTTAGGACGGCAGTATATATATATATATATATATATATATATATATATATATATATAATCAAATTGTTGTTGTTGGGAAAATTCTTCTCGTGCAAAATCAAAAAAAAAAAAAAACCATATAATTATTATTTAAGATTTTTGAAAATATGTAATCCCGAATACAATTACATATTTATTTTTAACTTGTTTTATGTTTTTATGTTGTTTTTTGTTTTTTATGTAATATGTATACAAAAATATCCGAAGGGTTAAAAAAAAAAAAAAAAAAATTGATCAGAGATGAACAGAAAATATAAAAATAATAATATTTTGTAGAAAATTAAGAATTTATTTTTATATTTATAATAATAATAATAATAATAAAAACTAATTTAAGTTTTTGTTGTTTTTTTTTTAAATCAAATGTTTTAAATTTGCTATGAGTAAACCTTTGACTATTTTTATTTAACCCTCCATTTACCATCGTAGTATAAACACCAATCAATTTACATTATAAAAAATCGTATTTTTTTTTTGGTACCGTGTCAGAGGGTTAATAAGAAATAGAGGGGTTAATTTTGAATGTTTTTTTTTTCACACATTTTGAAAAATTTTGATAATAATATAAATCAAATTATTGGCCCCATTGATTTCATAAAAAAAAAAAAATCATAAAAATCAATATAATATCAAAATAAACTTACCAAATCGGGTGGCTCATTACCAAATCGGGTGGCTCAATCGGGTGGCTCATTATGCGTATAGAAATCTGGAAAAAATAATTGTAAAATTAAAATAATACATAAATAGTTTACAAGCATATACTTTGTAAAAAGTTTATATAAAAAGTTCATACGGTAATGGCAAATAAATCTAATTTATGAACTCTCAAAATTGTGTTCTTGGTGGTTCATATAACATAAAATTATGTGATTTTAATTATTTAATCAACAGTTGATCTCTTTATTGTTGAAGACTTTTTCCAGGTCGGGGGAGTAAAAAAACAAAAAAACAACAAACAAAAAAGTGTCCAGAGTACGAATTCGTTTACCCTAAAAATTATATTGTCATATTTTAATGAAATTTGGCAGACATAGGTTCATGCAGACTTCACCATTGATAATATATTTTTGAATTCGATTTGTTTTGTAAATTGTGACTGGGACCATGTGTATTGGCATCATACTTTATTATATGGTAAATGGAGTCGTTCATTCACCGATTTCGATCTTTCAATACGCACAACAATATTATCAAAAATTTAAAAAATTTAAAAAATTTAAAAAAACAGTCAATTACAAATTTTGAATCATCATAGTTTTTGGTAAATTTAAGTAAGTAAAGTATGTGAGTTATATACCTCCATATACAGCTCCTATATATAACCATATACAATTTTAAAAATAAATTTATTTTTCAATTATATTTTTTATGATTTCAAATCAATTTCTTTATTACTTTATATATTATTATTTTTTTTGGCTTCAAAAATATGAAGATGATAATAAATAAGGAAAAAGAATAGTATACACAACAAATTGTCCAACCCCTATTTATATAGACTTTATTATTATGGAAGGGTTTCTATTATTATTGTGTCCACAAAAAAAAAAAAATTATTATAATATTATTTAGAGAAAGGTTTTTATTTGGTGGCGGGGTGGGGTTAAAAGATTGTATCGGGGTAGTTTTGCAACAGTTATCTAAATATAATAGGTACATTGTCGCGGATGGACAAAAATATATACAACACCAGCAACAATAAAACGCGCACACGTTTTACACCCCCATTTTATTAATCTAATAAAGCAACCAAAAATAAATAAATTATTTAATATATAAAATATTCGATTATTTCTTAAGTTTTAGTCTGGACTGACTGCCTGCCACACAGGTAATAAAAGACCAGAGTTGTTAAATAATGCATTATTTTGGTAATGCATTATATTCAACATCATTACTCCCAGTATCAATTACAAATTCATTTGAATTACTTTAATACAATCGGCTATTGTAATACTGAAAAAATTTAAGTTACTCTCTCTAATTCTGCAGTAATGCATTATTTCAACTATATTAAAAGTAATGCATTACTTTACTGCATTCCAATAATTTTTTAGAAATTTGTAATTACTTTGAAATATTTTAAAGTAATTATAGGTAATTAATTGAATTACTAAATATTGTGTTAGTATATACTTCAAAGTTTTTCATATGGAAGAGCAGAGTAATGTAAAAAATACTTAATTACTGGACTGCAGTAAAGTAATGCATTACTTTTAATGCAGTTAATGTATAATGCATTACTGTAGTATTAGCGGGTAATTTTGTACTCGAAATTTTTCAGTAAAAATTACTCTTGTAAAAAAGTAAATGCATTCAAAATTTGAATTACTAAGTAATAATACTGAATTACTTTTTCAATGCATTATTTAACAACTCTGTAAAAGACCCACGAATTTTTAATATATAATTATTTCAAATTAAAACGAATAATTGATGAAATTATATAAAGTATTAGGATTTTGTTTAAAATGCGTAGTTATAATTCTCTTTTTAACTTTTGTATTATTGTATTTTAATAAAGAAAAAATATATAAGAAAATTGTTTAAGGATTAAGGATCAGATTTTCATATCCAAAATGGTTTATCAAAAAAAAAAAAATTATTACCCACACACTAGAGTTTATTGCCCACACCACCACCACAAATCCATCAATTTACGAGGAATTTATTTATATTAAAAATATGAAATTAAATTATTATCAAATTTGAAATTATTATATGAAATTTTGAAAATGGTTTTTCTTGTTCCAGATTTTTGAAACTATAAGCGGTGCTATACTAAGCAATTAATATTATACCCGACAGCAATGTAATAACATACATCAGGCTCTAGTGCCTTAGATGGGCCTGGGCATGTGCAGCGCCTGCCAGATAATCGTATTCCCCAAGAAGATTTTCGAAGGACGAGTGATACAATCCGCAAAAACGCACAAGTAATGCTTCAAGAACAGAAATGGATGTCGACAGCAAAAAAATAGTTTAGTAGTTGTGGAAAAGGAAAATTGAGGAGACCAAGGCTCAGAATCAGGCTGTAATGCCATAGAAGAAGAAGAAGAAGAAGAAGCAATTAATATTATATATTTAAATGATTGTGTAGCAGATCGAAGCAAACGTCTATATCTTAAATAAAAGCTAAAATTTTCAAGTTTATTGGTTTATTAAACTCTCCTGGTGGTACAGTGTTTCTTTTTTTTACTATATAGAGTTCCTTTAATAAACTACATATAAATAATTATTATAAAAGATTTCAGTTTTCTATATTACGTTGTTTTGGGAAACTATACAAGCCCGGCATGTTATAGTTATAGTTAAAGTGTACACAGCAGTCAATTCAAGGTGATAGATAATTAAATTCTCTATCTTCTTATATCAGTACTCTCAAATTAACGTATCTAACGCTTACGACAATTCGCTTCTCACACGACGATATATAGGTAACCACCATAAATATCGTGATATTATTAATTAATGAAAACTTTTTTTAAAAAAAAAATATTACTAATTTATAAAAACATAAAATTTGTAAAAAAAAAAAAAAAATCTTAAATTTTCTATATTTAAGCATCAAAATGATAAAATATTTTTTTTTTTTATTAAAATATTCATGTATAAATTACATATATTTATAATACGATGCTTTTTTACTATAAGATAAAAATATATAAAATTAGAAATTACTAGAAAAATATAAAAATAATTTTACAAATATACACACATTCAAATAATACATTTCTCATCATCATCATCATCCGCAGCGTGTTTTGTTACCCTTAAAGCCATATACATAACATTAAAGAAATTTTTACAACCCCCTCCGACACACGACACATAAAATATATTCAGTGTGTGCTGTGTGTATATTTATGCTAAAAAAAAAAATTTTTTTTTTTTTATATAATATATTTTTTAATCTCCCCACATTTTTTTTTTTTTTTTAGTATACACTCACCGTTTTTTTTTTTTCACTCATCCACCGTTTTTTTTTTTGTCTTCTTTTACCACACCACCACCCCACCTCCGACTTCAAACAACCATACCCTCCAAAACCACCCAAAAAAAAAAAAGGTTTAGTTTTAGTCCTTAATAATTTTGTTGTTGTTGTCTTTTTTGTATGGTTGTACATTATATTTTGTATACTTATTAATGGTATATAACTAACTATATGAGGATTCTATTCAGTTTGTATATGGCCTCGTATATGTTAAAAAGGACTCTATAATATATATATAATTTTTTTTTTTTTTTATAATGTATGGAATTTGTATACGCAAAAAAGAAAGAAAGAAAAATAGATGAAAAAAAAAAATGTATTTAGGAAAAATTATCTTCTTTTTTTTATATATATATATATATACATTATATGTATATATATAAAAAGAAAACTTGTATAAATATTATGTTGTATATGTGTTAAATGGAGCCTTTATATGAATGCTGTATAGAGAAATTTATATGAAAAATGTACACATAATTTAAATTCTATATTATAAAGATCTTTCTTATGCTCAATTTACACTATATACATACAATACTATTATATATATATATACATATATAAATATATATATATATATATATAAAATATTAATAATAATAAAAAAAAAAATGCCACCTTAAAAATTCATTTTTTCTCTTACTGGGATGGGAAATTTGTTAAAAAGTCTTAAGTTTACTATCGAAATTCTTTACTATACTACAACTACTCTCTTGCTCATTTATTACAAAACTAATTTAATTTTCTACAATATAATAAACCATATCCAATTCATGGCATCCCTTCCCATTCCCCCCCCCCCCCCAACCAAACTCTTTAAAATAAAATTAATGCGCGATAATTTATGTATTTGAAATTTGAATCACAGGATAATTTTTACGAAACCGGCGAAAATCGCCATCACGTCAAAATATGACCACCCAATATGACCACCCAAAATGAAGACGTCAAAATATGACGGCTACTTTACTTAACTTTGTCGTAAGTATGTGACTGTAGCTTTAAATACGAAATATAATCCGTGTGAGGCATCAATATCGTTGAATGCATCCTTATTTATAATCGCATAGTTTTACTATTTAAAAAAAAAAATGATTCTACCATTTTCAAATAAATGTTAATAAAGAATCTAAAAATTTTTTTTACATTAACTATAAGGACCAAAAATTTTTTTTATAGCTAGTCGTTCTTTTTTACGAAATACCAAATTTTTTATCATAAAATTTACCTTGTATAACCTTGCAATTTATAAGTATGTATTTGTAAATTGGACATACAATTCCGCAATCCAATTTCATGTTGACGATATTATTTAATGTCCAGATTAAAGATTAATGAATTATAATTTTTTGGAAACTAAAATTTTTCAAATTCGATTCTATATATTACACCCAGATAAATTCATCTTCTATAGTGCTACAGCCCTGGGTGAGGTTTAGAATTCTTCGCAATTAGCCTCCATTTTTCTATGTCTATATTATTGTGTCGGATTTCCAGTTGTTGGATCGTTTTTAACACTATCTTCCCATCTGTTTCTCGATCTGATTCTGAATCTCGTTAACAATGGTTTTGTTTTTTGGTAAATATTTTATGTTGCGGCCTTGTTACTTCCATTCTTACTAATGTGGCTGGCTTTTTCGTTTTGATCAGTTTCACTATATATCTATATTTATTTTGTGTTAAATTTAGTTATTTTTTAAAGAGATTATTGATAATTTTGCGGTTTAGAATAGCAAAAGAGCTCAGCATATCTGAGTGATTGTGCCTATTATATATTTATCAGAATACTCAATGCTGAGGGCATCATGCTTTTAAAATATACGTTAATCTGGGAGATAATCCATATATAAAATGTAAACAATAAAACATTATTCGTGATGTGTCAATGGAAATGATTTGGTTCTTATTACATTTATATGCATCATATAAATCAGGTGGTTCAGGTGGAAACCAATTCTGAAATTTGATTTAATAATCGGTTGAACTCATCTAAGTCACCGCGATATATTTGTATATATATATATAGCTTTATGTATACGGAAGAGTACAATGATCTTAATTCTTGGTCTATAGATACGTGAATTAACTTTTAACAGTTTTCCTCTTCAATCCAATATAATTAAAATTCTATATAGCATTTACAATCGGTTCATTTTGAATTCAAACCTTTTGCAATCACATCAATTTTATTCATATGGAAAATATAACATCAAAACCGGATGAAAAATATTATATATAAAATGAATCTTGATATAAAATTGTACCTATATGTATATGAAATCCACTTATTTGAACGTATATTTCATCCGGTTTGATGTTATTTTCCATATTATGAATAAAATTGATATGATTGCAAAAGGTTTGAATTCAAAATGATCCAAATCTCGATCAGTTTTGTATGTAAAAATGAAAATCGTTACGTTTTTTTTTTTTATAACGTTTTACAAAAAAAAAAATGGATCTAAAACGTTCTGAGCGCATATTAATTCTGTGCCCCCCCCCCCCCCCCCCCACCAAAAAAATATGAAAAATTTGTAATAATATATTTTTAATCGTGAATGGTGCGGTCCACAAAAGTTAAATTTATATTATTTTTTTTTTTTTTTTTTGGTTTGTTAGCCCTGGTATTATTTTGCCTCTGCTGCCATACATGAAAATGGAAAATTTATATTTATATATACATACATACATATATGAACAATGTGTAGTGTAATTTTTTATTTTTCATATATATACAATTTTACTTGAGGGTTAGAAAATTTCATCTTTTTTAAGGGACGTTTTTTATTATTTATTTTTTGTTATTTTTTTGTTGTTGCTCTTATTCTGTGTTGTTGTTGGTTTTTTGTAGTCCTTTGGATATTTTCGTTTTCATTTTCCCTTCTTAACAACAAAATTTTATACAATTTTTCTTTTTTTCTTATATTATTATCCTTAATATTCGCGTTCTCTCTCGCATGCTATATTCTTTAAATAATTTTTTTTTTTTTATGTAATTTTTATTTTGATAAACACACAAACAAACACACAAACACATACGTAAATGTTTTTAATTTTTTTTTTTTATTTTTTAAGAAAAAAATCTTTCGAAAATGATTTTTTTTTTTTTATTATTATTATTTTATTTTTTTAGCTATGATGGGCGAAATGGTAAGGAAAACCAAACAGAAAATATTATGGTTATATAAAGGAAAATGAAAAATTGTATCAAGGATAATAATATATATAAAAATGTATAATATGAAAAATAAAGTATGTGACGTGCTCTTTTAACTTGAAGCAATAGGCAAAAAAAAAAAAAAAAAAAAACCAAGGAAAAATTAAAAAAAAAAAAAAAAAAAATCCTAAGGGGGTGGCGGCATAGGGGTAGTAAAGACAAAATTTCGATATAGCATTAGCAGAAGAAAAATATTACTTCTAAACTAGTAGTATTACTATTATGAGAGAGAGACTTTATAAGCATAAGAAGGACAAGGTGCGGAGCCGCTAAATATTATGTTTGGTTGGTGGGTGGTGTGGGGTGGGGCGGACGGGGTTGATTGACGACATTTTAAGAGTGGGAGAATGAGATCAGGTTTAAGGTAAATTTGTACATTAAAAAAAAAAAAAAAAAAAAAAAAACAGAAATTATATTCTTTTTCATAATAATATTTTTTTTTTTAGTTGCATATATTTGTGTGGATGTGTGTGTGTGTGTAAGTAAATCTAAGGATTTTATAGAATTTTTTAGATATTTTTTTTTTTTTTATCTAAAATGAATAAATAATTTTTTTTTTGGAAGAGTTTTTCCTATCCAGGATGAACAAAAGAAAAAAAAGGAGGAAGGAAATGTTATATGGGAGAAGAGTGGTAATATGTATTAGGATTGAAATAAGGGTGATATGTTAAAGAACATATATATATATATATATAAAGGGGGATGATAAAAAACAATCGTTTTTTTTTTTGTTCCTTTTTTTTTTAAATAAAATAAACAAAAACAACAACAAATAATTATTTTGACAAAAAATAATAAAAAAAAAAATTGTAAAAAATAAAATCAATATATTATAATGAATTCAATAATAAAATATACAGGGTGATATTATTTATTATATATTTTCGATACAAGTTAGTTAATAATTTAAAATATACTTAAAAAAAAAATGGAATTTCTTTATTAATATCATTTTGGTTCTACACAGTCTCTCGTCTCTATAAGAGAACAACACGAACGCTTCACTTAGGATTGTTGGAATTTTTAATCAACTAAAAAACACCTCCCAAATCCCAAGTGTTAATATTATTAAAATCTATAGTCTAATTTTGTTATGACTTAATATTTACTTGCTTAGTATACAATTATCTGTTTATGGTGCAATCGTAATGTGAGCGCAAACCTTTGGCGTTAGCTGTAGTAGATTTTTTTTTTTCGCCGCCGCCAAGACAAATCTATATAGTACAAACGCAATGCTGGCGGTGGGCTGAGAAAATTATATTATTAAAAATTTTTTGCTTGAAATCTTCTATATTTATATTTAAAATGTCAGTCAAATTTAAAATTCGTCTCTTTTATTAAAAATTCTCTAGCGATCTTGGCGGTTAATATTCAACATTGTTCAATCTTGGCTGTTTCCTTAGCGGTGACCGATAGCATTGTGTTTATGCTTTCATTGATTTCCATATGTTGAACAAATTTCAAAAATTTACGTTAAAAAGTTTGCGCCCACATTACGATTGGGCCTTTACTCTTTTTTGTTTTTTGGATTAAGATGCATATAGTTTTTCTGCGTAGTGTATATGGTCTTTTTGCATTTAATTTTCTATTATACTGAAATTACTAATTCAAGAGATTTTACTACTCTTTAGATTCTTCTTAATTATATGTTGTCTAAGAAGTTAATTAACTTCGACATTTCATTAATCATATTGAGCTTTTTCTATATGTGACTTTTTTTCAAATTTTTCATCGTGCTTTATTACTATCAGGTTTTCCTCTGTTCAACATCTTATACACTGTTCCATATATGTATACTCTTTTCATACTTCCAAATATATATTCAGTCTAAACTTAAACTGTGATATGTAAATCGTCTAAGCATAGATGGGTGTTACTAATCAATAATTTAATCTATATATGTATAGGTAGCTTAATCCATTACGAATATAGTGAAATTATTTTCACAGTATGTAATAGAGAAAGTGTGTTGAGAACGAGCTTAAGGAAATTGGATCTGATTGTTGTATGCTTGGTATTTCATAATTTGGTATTCCTATATATTGGCAGATCACTTATCTAAATACATAATTCACTATGCTGAGGATTTTTACAATATTTGATTATAGTCTGAAGTATTAAGAAATATAATATGTGGATTCTTATAGCTTAAACTCTGTCAAAATTACAATGATACAATTAGTAACCATCCAGGTACACTTTTTTACAAATCTATCTACTTTTTTACATAATAAAATGTAAGAAAATTTGAAAACTTTTGTGACCCATAATACGTTAAGTTAGGTTAAGAATAGTATGCTTAAATATGAATATTATATACCGATCCAATAATTAATGGAAGTCGATCATAATTTCCTACAGATTGTTCTATTCATATGGACATAATAGGATTTCTTCCGTGGAAAATAGCATAAGTTTGTTTTAATGATAATTGTTAGGATAATGATCACAAGTGTCGTTTTGATGATTTTGTACACTATATGCTACTAAAATCATATAAATAGTTTCGTGAATCAAATTATGGACATATAGGTAATTTCCACCCCGTAATAACTTTTCTTTTATTTAAAATATTTTTTGTTATTCATTCTTTTGAAAGCCTTTTGGTTCAAAACAATTTTTTCTATACTATATCCAAAACTTTAAAATCGTTCAACATTTCCATAGGGCCAATACAGAAACTATTTATTGTAAAGATAAGGTGAAAAGTGTATATAGAATGATGGGGGGGTTGTTTTTTTTTTAATAATAAAGGGGTGATTTTGATGGTTTAAAATATTTTTGAGAAGATTTACTCGCACGAATTAACACATCGAACTGGTGTGCATAAAGTATTTTCGTTTTTTTTTTTGGGGAAAATGGCTTGTAAATGAAGAGGTAGAGGTATAGGTAAACAACAACAAATAAAAATTAAAATTGTAAGTGGTTTTCGAACAATATTTATATAACATTTCGGATTTTTATCCTTACTGTTTTTGTCTATATATATGATTAATTCAAATATACATAAAATACAAAGTGAGAATATTTTTTTTTTTTTTAGATTTTTTATTATTATTTTTCGATCCTTTCTTTTTGTATATAAATACAAAAGATTTTTATCTTTTACATTTATTACTAAACGTTTTAGAGGTTCGTTTTTTGTTTTACTCAAATTCTTTTAACCCTTTTCAGCACATCCAAATCACCACCAACGTTCCCCAATCAGTTTTTTTTTGTTTCTATTATTTTATAAAGGGTTTATATATTTTTGTTATTTTCGTATTTAATATTGGAATCTTGTCGTTTTTTGATCAACAAAATTTTCTTTCTTGGCATTTTTATTTAATTTTTTGCTGCTGCTGTCTTCGATTTTCCTTCGATATTAAATTAATTGTTTTGCATGATTGAATTTCAAAAAAAAAAAATATAAATAAAAATATAAAGAAATTTTTTTAATGATTTCTCGTTTTTTTTTTTTTTTTTACCCTATCTAATAAATATTTTTTAAATGATTATCCCTTAGAAAATAAATATATAAATATATAAAATAAAAAGAAATCCTTAAAATTTTAAATCTGCACTCATTGAAAGTTTTGAATGTTTGGAAATTTTGTTGCTGTTTATAATAGTAATCAATGTAATCAATCGTCGCACGTATATAATGGGATGGTGGTGGTGGTGGTGGTGGGATGGTGGGTGTTTATTAAAAAAAAAAAAAAATCCTATAGTCATTATACAAAGAAAATATATACCAACAACAACAAACATAATTTTCTTTATATATTAGTTAAAAATATAATAAATTTACAAAAACAAAAAAAAACATTTTTAGTTTTATATTTTTCATAGAGAGCGCCCCCTTTTAAGATAAATATTTAAATGAATATAACATTTTTTGAAGAAGAACAACAACAATATAGTAGCCAAAAAGAAAACTCAATTTTTTTTTTATTTTTTTTTTTTGTGCACTTTATATTTAAACCTGCTAAGGGTAACAAAATACAACATACAAAAAAAAAATAAAAAAAAAATGCGTATATTTTTTTACACTTACTCACACATGCACTATAAAAACCATTAAAATATTATATTTACCCAAAAAATGTATATTTATATTATATAATAAATGTACATGAATTTGATACAACAAAAACAACAACAACAACAAAAAGTAATTTGCACCCCTAAACATATTTTTTTTTTTTTTTTTTTTGTTATTTTGTTCTCTCTCTCGCTAGCTAAATATTAAAAAAAAAAAAAAAAAATTGTACAATTTTTTTTATGCTTAAGGGTGCCCCTGTCATACACAAGAAAAATAAAAAAAACCCCAGTAATGCCGCGCAAAAAAAAAAAAAAATATTTAAAAAAATTATTAAGAAACGAATAATTTCCATACAAAATAATATCAGAATTTATATTGACAAGATGTCTCCGCATCATCAAAATGAAAACAAAACTGAGGAATTACCAAAAAAAAAAAAAAAAAATCATAATTATTGGTGAGATTGAATCATAAAACCGGAAATTTAAGATTTGGTCTTATATCTGTTACAGTAAAATCGTTAATTTAGCAAATGTATACACTGACTCGATAATGTATACAATCACTATTTTGATTAACAAATCTATGCATATAAATAGTACAATTTAAGCTTTAACTAGTAGGTACATACATTCTCACAACTCGGTCAGTAAATCTATTCACAAAAAAAAAAAAACTTTATTTCGAAATATCTCTAATAATTTATTAAATATTCAAACCTTTCTCATATATAATTTCCACCTTTTCCAAGTGTAATTCATAAAGTATCAATTTTAATGCCAGAAAGTATGAATTGTAATTCAGATTAATCAATTTCAATTCCGATAATTTTTTTATCATAATAATAATAAAACAGTTCTTTTATATATGTATTGATATATTAATTTTGAAGTTTTAATCCAAGGTTCAAACCATAATAGTGGTGAAACTTCACAAAATTCTTATATTATATGCTTTGGACTAATGTATTGTTGCGAATGTATGCATTGTCTAGTAAATGAATACAATTTACCTAGTAATAGTATCAATTTTTTATATTTAAAAAATGCTTTCACTAAAGTCTAACGTCAATGCATATATTTACTAGTTAATGCATGAATTGACTGCTGTTTACACATTTTAAAGAAATTTGGTTTGATATAAGTGGAAATTTCATCATTTTGAAGGTGTGTGCATCCATTTATGTATATACAAGTAGTGTATAATACATTGGACACTCTGTATTTAATATAAATACATATGTACATAAAATAAAAACCAAAAGTTAGTTTACTTATACTATCCATAATAATAATAATAATAATCATCATCATCAGTGAATTTTCTGCAATTCTTTTTATATACATATACATAAAAAATTAAATATGAAATTACCTTGTTTTAAACCCGCCGCCCCCCCTCTGGTGCCTTAACTCTTAAAACTAATATATTATACTTTTAGGAAGATAGAGATAATAATATTCAAAATCAAGATCTTAAAAAACTCTTGTATAATAAACTTTCTTTTTTAAGGATAAATATATCAAATCTATGTATAGAGTAACCCTCAAAATTTTACACTATGCGTGTATGCATGCATCCCTTATTCAGTTTTTTTCATCATTTTTGTATTTATACATGATTTAAAAAAAATTTCTTTCCCAATATTTTTTTATTAATATTTTTTTATTATTATTTCAACTTTGATATCTCCACAACGCTATCTGGTTAATTGCTATTTATTTGTTTATATATACATAGATTTTTTTATTTTTTATATTTTTTCCTTTATTACTTCACCTGGGCGCCATATATATATGGCTTCCCAACTTGGCATCTCAATTGGGTTCTTTTCATATTAGATTTTATTTTCTTAAATTCCAGGAGTACCCCGATCTTGGGACGACCTCTTGATCTTTTATACATATATATATAGATTACGTTAGGTTATAGTAGCGGCAGAAGCATATGCATATGCCACACCCGATTCATATAGCCGGCATATACCAATTTTATGGACAACTAACTCTCTATAATGGTTATGTGTGTTGAATAAGGAATATCTATGTATATTAAGCCGAAGAATTTTGTAATTACAACAAACTTGAAGAGTTTCGTGGTTACTATGTAATTCGAGACCTCTTTCAGAGAGGTTAGTTGTTCTTCTTAGAATACGACATCTATATATTTATGTCTATAGTGAATGCCGGGTGGCTAATGGTTATACGATGTGTTTCTAGAATTTTGAACTTTTCCCTTGGATCGGTGCAGTTTTTTCTGCATATTGATCAATTTGCAATTTAGTCCGAGACCTACGCATATGCTTTTGACTGGATCCCAAGAAAGGAGGAGTGATCCGATATAAAAAGTGGTGGCAGCATTTAACTGGTTAGGAAATACGAGTTTTGTTGGACTCGATCATTGTATTATAAATAAATTCCAACAAACTTTTATTTTATAGTTAACCAATCTTGTATAATCTTTTTTTTATATTAATCTATAAGTTATCAACAAACAACAAAAAGAACTACTACGTTTATATCAGGTTGAAGTACCAAGTACCAAGTACCCCCAGTTAATAAGAATGTCAATTAGATAAATAATGACAAGATTAGAAAACATATATTAGAAATTTGCAAGATGACAATAATATAACCAATTTTAATTGCTTTTGACATTTTAGCCTTGATCTGTAACATATAATAAATGTCTGAGGATAAAGTCTGATAGTAAATTAGTGTATATGAATTTTTTTTAAAAGAATCACATCTGGAAATTTAATGATTCAATATTATAGTTTAAATTAGATTTGATTAGATAAAAAGGGGGTCGTTAAGGCAGAAGTACAAGATGCCGCCTCCCAACACTGCGACCTAGAGAGATCTATTGTGCATAGCCTACTGATAATTGGTCAGTAAATACCCAGGCTTCTATAGAAGCGGAGGGTTTTTCTGACGGCTAAACCCCTGAATTCGAGAGGGCCTTTTCCAGGCTACAGCCTCGCAATCGCAGAGAATGTGTTCCGCAGATTCATCATCAACCGAACAGTCACTATCATCAGACTTTCTGATTTTTTGTTCAGATGATACCTGAGCGCACAGTGGCCCGTGAACATGCCAGTAATTGTACGTAGCTCGGTAAAGGTGGAAATTTTATGAAAATTTTATATCGGGAAAGGTTTGAATATAATTCAGTGTACACTTTAACTGTAACATATATATATAATGCAAAATTCAATTTAATCGGATCATATTTTTGGTTTGACAAAATATTCGCGACGCCGAGAATCTTAATTTTTTTTTTATTGTTGGGAAAATGAAAAAATGAAAATGAAAATGAAACTAAAAACAATTATTCTTAGATGCATGCATACACACGTGTACATACATATTTATGGAAAACAAAAAATATATATATAATTTTTTGCATACAAATAGACACACATACATACACAGAGACGTAATATTAATATTAATATTATGTAAAAAAAAAAAAAAAAACACACATTTTTTTTTTTTTTTTTGTATAGGGTGAAAAAAAAAAAATTAAGAAAATTTATGTGCATAGTAAAAAGGAAAAAAAAAAAAATATGCCAATTTTTTTTTTTTTTTCTTATAATGTTATATCGCCCTTTCTATGGTATATACATATATAAATATGCTTGATGCTTTCTCCTAATACTCATGACAAAATCAGCCACCGCCACAAAATCACCCCTTGTCGAAATTATAAAAAAAAAAAAAAAAAAAAAAAAAATCGCGCGCACACACCATCTACATCTATACACAATTATTTTCATTTTTTTTTATAAAAAATTATATGAGAGGATGCTCATTAAAAACATAAAAAAAAAAAAAAAAAAAAAAATATTGAAAAATCAACCCCACAATTTTTTTCATTTTTTCATTTCTTCTTCTTCTTCTTCTTCTGTGTTTTGCCTTGGGGTGGAATGTCTGACTCAAAAACAAATTTCTTATACGTTATATACATACAATGTATGTGTGTATTTTTTTATTTTTAATGCAATTAAATAAAAAAAAAGAACAAAGTCGACAATTATTTACAAAAACCCAAAATGAAATTGAAAAATTTATGTTCAAATACATTTAGATACAAATAATCCCTTCCTGCCTAACATAACTCAATATTTTCAAATTTTTTTCGATTACTGAAGTTTGTAGTTGTTATTGTATATGCAATTTCGTAACTATCGGCAATCTAGGATCCCCGATTTATCGGGAATTTGGGATCTCCGATTAACAAAAATCAAAGCTAACACAATTTTTGGTCGGTTAATATTTTTTTGCAAATTAATTAAGGTAATCTAATCCTTATAAAAGAAGTAATCTAATCCTTATAAAACACAGGCACAAGAGCATTATATCTGAAGAAAGAGTACCTGCGGCAAATAGAAACAGGTATTTTGTTTGGATAAGCGTGAAAGTGTAAGCAATTAAACAGGCTACAATTTATAGCTTATTAAAAACTTCATTTCAAAAATGAAATTAAATTTTACTTTTCGACAATATTTATTATTCAATCGCACAACATTCTATACAAATTTGTTGTTCATTTTACCATAGTATTAGCCTAGTTTGTAATGAAATCGTATTGCTTGACAAGCTACCGATTTTCATTCTTTCTCAAAATGAAAAGGTTTTCTTTGCAAAAAAAAAAAAATTGTAATTTCGCAATTTATTAAATAACATTAACGAAAATTATGATACATAAATAAACTTAACCTAACATATCAGATTATACTTTTTAGTGCACTATATGGTCACACAATATAGAGTATACTCCCCCAGCTTTGTCGGTGCTTTATAGTTAATTAAATACATTCAAAAAAAAAAAATCCTATCAGAAATATGGAAACAAATTTGTGATGGACTTATTTAATATATAAAATAGCTTCTTAATGGATAAAAAAACTTCATAAATAAATATATGGTCCCAAATCATTACAGCCACTGTAGACTTATTGTAATGTATACCATTAAGTTAGAATGCTCATTCCACGACCCCAGTACTTGCAAACGAAATACCATATATAGTAAGCTTTAATTTCTATAGTAATTTGAGTGAATTTAACGATAGTTCCATTTTGATTCTATAAAGAATTATATATCCGCATAAAGGTGATGAAATCTCTGATGGTTATACTTTGTATATTCGTATTCAGTTTTGATTTCATATATTCGAAAAGAAAATTAATCAATTAAGTAAATAAAAATATTACCATCAATGTCAAAAATCATTTGTGACATTTATTACATAAATTAATGTTTGACCCCATAAATTCCGAGGTTGCGTAACCATAGAGTAACAAGTTATAATTTAGAATTTATTATATGATTATAAAAATGTTTTTTCAGAGTTCTCTATATTTCTCATATTTCCCAAAAACTTATAAACGCGAACCGAAATTCATTGCAAGAGGGCGGCATTTGAAACAAAGAAATTTATCAGGCGGGTTAATATATATATTACCCATCAGAACGATGAACCTGATGTACGGCGGTATTTTAAAGAAGCTATTGAATATTAAACAAACATTATACGAAATACTTGTGTAAACTGGGGGTTACCTCGTTTAGGCCAAATTCCATACGTCATTTTTTTGGAAAACAAGAAAACAAAAACAACATTTAAATGATTACGCACCGTAAATAATTGTGTGTTCTTATGTCCATTTTATATTTTTCATCTCTGTTCTTCTCGGTTTATATTATATATATATTTTTTTTTATTTACTCTTTCAAAATATATATAATATCCTTTTATACTTTCACCGTCTTTACATTTTTATATCTCCTTAAATTAAATCCTTAAAATTTGTATTTCTTACATCTATTTTTTTAGATGTATTTTAAATATGTGCTGATATTATTATTTGGATATAAGCAAAAAAAAAATAATAAAAATATATTAAAAAAAGCGAGGGGTTGTAAAATATTGATTTTTTTTTTTTTTTCATTTCATTTCCGTTCAGTTCATCATTATTTTTATATATTGAAAATAATTTTTTTTTTTGTAAATAATGAAAAAAAAAGCAATTATTTAAAAGAATAGAAAAATAATGTAAATCGACAATCAGGCCCCCCCCCTGTCCCCATAAAACAATAAAAAAAAAAAAAATAGTAAAAAACATCAAAATTATAAATATGAATTTTCAGCCAAACAATTATCCTTTTCCATAGACCAACCACATACTAATCCATATTAGATTTACACATATCCCATCATAATTGATATAAAGTCATTTCATTTACACACCAGTCCATATAGTTTCCTATTTGATCGGTGACCCCAGTTATGTGTCATCGTTATTTGAATATATAACATCAAAATTCGGTATCTGGTTCTCCAGATTTATAGATATTTTAATAAACAAATTACTGGACAAATTGGTTAATATTATGGCGACTGTAAGATTTTTTCCAGATGAAGATGATCAAAATGCAAAATTTTAACAATAACAAAAATCATAATAACATGCTGAACCTTATAGTATATAAGGTTCTTCACGGATTTGCCTCTTTCAATCTATCCATCCATCCATACATACATTTATATCGTATACAAAGTGAAATGGAGCCAGGCGGGAGTCAATAAATCATTTTGTTATGAAAATAAAATGATACGTTTCTTTCTATAGAAAACTTTGAAGTCCGCAGCTTTGAAGCCAGAACAGAGATTATATTCATTAAATCATTTGGAATGGATCCGATATGCAAAATGTGCTAATAATTCGACTATAGAGATTACAACCATATATAGAAGATCATAACAAACGAAAGTTTTATGTTTTATAGAAAAAAATCATACCGATGATAGCATCTCTCATCATTCCATCTCCATACATCATACAAGATTTTAAATAATTCCTTGATTTTAAATATTATGTCAAATTCGATATATGAGGATTTTTTTTGTTTTCCTTTTTGTTTAGAATATACCACAAACAACTTCAAGGATGTTATAAAAGCTTCTTTGAGTTTATATTTTCGTAAGTTTTATTTAACAATCCATTCATCATGGATGGTTAATTTCAAAATTAGAAAATATTTTATATTTTTGAGACCCCCTAAAATTGAACAGAAAAAAAATAGAAAATAAACTGCAATATCATCATAACAAAGACAAATAAATATTGTAGTAAGCGATTACAAAACAAAAACAAAAAACGAGGAAGAAAAACAGGGAAATTTAATGTAATCATATATTTCCCAATAATTTTTTTTTTAATTATATTGAAATATACGCCATTGATGCGCTTATAATTAATCTTATATTCAGAATTTGTTTATGATGATCCTATATATCCAAATTCAATGATGATTATCATTTCACGTTCAATTTCACGTTCTCTGTTCTCTGTACAAATATTCTATATGTATATTAATATTATACCCAGAACGATTGCCAATATACACAAAACTAGTTCTCTGTTGTAGAACACAAAGCTACATCTAAATTATTCCGTGAAATTGTTATACGAAAAACGCAATTTATTTTGAAAGTTAATACTAAATAATAGCAAATTTAACATTTTACTAACTATACTAAATGTACAAAGGATGTGAAAAGTATAAGGATTTAGTTAGAGTATCTATACCGTTCCTTAAGTTTTGAATAACAAAAAAGATTCTGGTTTTTTTTTGGGAAATTTCTTCCTAATATGTGAACAAATTTGAAGAAAGAGTAAACTGAATAAATTAGGCTAAAGTTCGATTAAGTTCATATTATGAGTACGTTGAACATTTTACAAACACTAAAAAATAAGGAACAGCATCTTACAAAACAGTTTCAAACTTTAAAATATAAACATATATATAGTCTTTTAATAGCATCTGGATTTTATCCTGGGGCCTATGGCACAATGTTGAAACATATATCTCTTAAAAAAACTGATGTAAAATCATCAGTGAATCAAATGAATTATTAATGTTGCATTATGCTTCGAGTATTTGAACGGAAAATACTTTATACAATTTTTGGTGCAATCCGGATGGAAAATGGTGAATATCGAAGAAGATACAACGCAGAAATAGCAAATAATTATATAGTTAAATACATCAAATCTCAAAGATTGCGATGGGCATCAGGACATGTCTACTAACTGGGAAATTTCCTGATGGAAAATTATTCATTGATTCATTCTTTAAATATTTAATATAAAAATGATCAAATTTATATTCGAAATTTAATTAATTTGAATTAGTTTTTTTTCATTTTTATTATTATTATTATTAATGGGTAATGAGATTTGCTTGTTTTATATGTGCTGTGTCTCTCAAAATACTGGATAAAACATCTGCTTATTTTATTTATAATATCGAATTTATATATCATCAGGATAACTATCCCTTTTTGTTGTTGTTGTGTGTATGATTACCTATATATATTAAACAAAAAGAATTTTGCAACTCTAAAATAAAAAAAAATGAACCCATAAAAAAGATTTATATCCAATAATTTAATATGCGTTCAAAAAAAAAATTTAGATACTTCTATTTATATATCATAGAGAAATGAACCAAAAAAAAAAAAAATAATGAATAAAAATCAATAATTTATAAAAAAATATAAATCTAATGAATGACAAAAAAAAAAAATAATGAAGGGATGGATACGTACTTTCAATATTTTATACAAACCATAATATTAATAATAATTTTATACTCTTGAAATAAAAATATTATATTATAATAAATACAGTCCCGCAAAATCAATGTTAGCGATGATGATGATGATTTGATTATCAATGGTACAAAAAAATGTAATTAATAAAAATAATGACAACATAAAAACCAACAATTCAGTTCTTAATTGGTATTACCATTCCCAACAAGGGCATTCACAAAATTATGCAATTTAATATTGATGACGAGGGGGATATAAGTAATCTCTTACGCATACCTTATTAAAAGGTCTCCATATATAGTCTCACTATACATTCTTATTGTAGCGTGGATAGACTATGATTTTTTTGTTTGTTTCTGTTACTGCGTAAGTGCGGCGATTGGAGCCAAAAATAAATTATGTAATTATGCGGATTTTTAGTTATACTAGAGCATAATATCGTGATTATTCACCCACCGAATACTCGCCATTAAACGTTTCTTTCGCAAACCTTATCGCTTGTATCATACTTTTGTCCACCTTGGGTATGATAAAACTAATTTATATTCAAACAGGTTGTCATAAAATAAGCTGACGATTAATTAAAGAGTTTTTTTGCTCGTTTTAGCTAAAAAAATATCCTTTCGTAAAATTAACGTAAGATTATCCTAGGATTAACCTACTAAAACGTATCTAATGTGTTATTAAATTTTTGATTATAGGATAGATGTTATAATACTCTGGGGGTTCGCGATTTTAAAATACGTATCCGTCTTTTATACAGTGAAGCATGAACGAACCGAATTCTTAGCCGTCCAATTATTTGAATGTTCACTTTTTTTATTCTTAATCATTTTCTATATGATTGCAAGGTTGTAGCTCCCCAACAAAATTCTTATACATCTATAAGCCCTCGCCGAAGCATGTTTTATAGAAAGCCTGAATATTAACTGATCAAATATTAGTATAGCGTATTAGGCACAATAAATACCTTTAGGTCGCAGTGTAGGTTCGTAATTTGGTCTTAACGGCCCCTTATTTATCTAATCTAAATTTAATTATTTTTGTTTTCAAGTATAATTAATAAAGGCATCTCAAACTAATAAAGAATATAAAAAAATTACTAATAATTACATTTAAAATAATTATATTCATTCATGACAAAAATGAAAAACAAAATTATAAAACAAAATTTATAAATACTCGCAATTCAAATTTTTATTATATGGAATATAATTTTTAATAATATAATTTTCATAATTATTTTTCTACTTAAAACTGTATAAAAGAAGGAAAATTCTGAACTTACAATCTAAGTGCATTCATTCAAATTACGTGCACCGTTTATTTATTATTTATTTTTTATATAATTTCCAGAGTTTATATAATTAAAGTTGGAAAATTTTCCAAAGTTTAACCTTTTCTTAATTTAATTATGTTTTCTTTTTGTTTCTTGGTTCAATAAATTCTCATAAATTGTATCTAATTTTTGTTTTGAAAGCGTTTTAGGATTTTATCGCCACCATAATGACAAATTTTAATATTAGGTATACAATTTCTGATAATTTGAATTCCGTATTTTATTATATGGAATTAATTAACCTAAATACCGCACTAGCAAGTAACAATGAACTAAGAATTTTTTGGTCACCACGCGAATAATGGGATTCGATTTATCAAGTTGGAAATGTTCTTAAAGAAAAATTCCAATTACTCGTAAAAACCCTTAAATTAAATCAAAGTTTTGACGACCCACAATCATTTTTTATATATGATTCTGAAGGCTCCCTGTGCAAAACTTCGAAAATAAAAATTACATCGACTTGATAAGCGGACAACAAATTAAACTATAACTGATAATTTAATATGAAAATAATAATAATTTTTGGGAAATAAACTCACTTTGATTTCTGGATCTAGGCTGGGGTAGAATTCGTAAACAAAATCTTCTTAAAATCAAATTTTCACAGAACTCAATTAATTTAATCGAATAATATTTTTTTTTTTAATTAAATTTTCACTAATTTACAATTTAATTTATCACTAATTACTAAAAAAATTTAACACATTGTAAAATTATATTTTTTTTGCGACCATTTTAAAAAAACCTTCAGAATTTCCATAACGAATTTTCAAATGATCGTAAATTCGCGAAATTCTCGATTGTTTTTAAAAAATTTATTAGTTTTTTAATTAATTATTATTTAAATTTATTTATTTTATTAATTTGATTAATTTTACACTAGAAAATTTTAATTTTAATTGATTTTAATTAATTTTCACTAATTTACAATTTAATTTACCACTAATTACTAAAAAATTTTAACACATTGTAAAATTATATTTTTTTTGCGACCATTTTAACTAAAATACAAAAAACAAAAAAAAAAAACCTTCAGAATTTCCATAACAAATTTTCAAATGATCGTAAATTCGCGAAATTCTCGATTGTTTTTAAAAAATTTATTAGTTTTTTAATTAATTATTATTTAAATTTATTTATTTTATTAATTTGATTAATTTTACACTAGAAAATTTTAATTTTAATTGATTTTAATTAATTTTCACTAATTTACAATTTAATTTACCACTAATTACTAAAAAATTTTAACACATTGTAAAATTATATTTTTTTTGCGACCATTTTAACTAAAATACAAAAAACAAAAAAAAAACCTTCAGAATTTCCATAACAAATTTTCAAATGATCGTAAATTCGCGAAATTCTCGATTGTTTTTAAAAAATTTATTAGTTTTTTAATTAATTATTATTTAAATTTATTTATTTTATTAATTTGATTAATTTTACACTAGAAAATTTTAATTTTAATTGATTTTAATTAATTTTCACTAATTTACAATTTAATTTACCACTAATTACTAAAAAATTTTAACACATTGTAAAATTATATTTTTTTTGCGACCATTTTAACTAAAATACAAAAAACAAAAAAAAAACCTTCAGAATTTCCATAACAAATTTTCAAATGATCGTAAATTCGTGAAAATCTCGATTATTTTTAAAAAATTTATTAGTTTTTTAATTAATTATTATTTAAATTTATTTATTTTATTAATTTTACACTAGAAAATTTTAATTTTAATTGATTTTAATTAATTTTCACTAAGCACACGTCTTTCAATCGCAACCATAAAATTTAACTAAGAAAAATATGGGGCGGTAACTTTTTAATTATTAGAATTTTTTTTTTTTAATTTGTAATAACTGACAATTTGAATTTGAAAATATCGTTAGACTTAAATTAATTATTATTTTAAATTATAATTTAAAATAAAGAATTAATTATGAAATGGAGACGTTCTCATCATTTTTATCATATAAATTATTCAAATATTTTGTATTTTACATTGAGTTTTATGGCAGAAATGGTTCATTTTATATGATACGATTCATCTCTTATCTGAAATTCATATTCGGTATTTAAAATTTCATAATAATTCCATTTAAAAATAACGAAATTGTGGAGCATCTGTGAAACTATATACTCCCAACTTCCAGAATTCTCGAAAGTATTTTGGGCAACACAAATTTTATTTCATTTAACTATACACTCTGAGCAAGCTAATAAGTACCCTAAATTCAGAATTACCTAAAGTATACACTCTCATTTTAAAAAAAAATAACATCAGTCCATACTACCTGTTACATGAAGGCCACCAAATTATCCAGTTTTACTAAACCGGCTATATTTTTTATCCGTTTCTGCAAATTCAAGAAGAAAATTCAATTATATTCCATTATGGGATAAATAACAGACAGACAAAATGAAACTTGATAGTATATTTTGTTTCTATATTATAGTATAATAAAAATTCTTAAAAATCAAATTATAATAATCAAGAAAATATTATTGTGGACGTGTGTGCAAAAAATTGTAAGTAATAATAATAAATATCCTTTGGGATTTATAAAAAATAAAAATGATATTAAAATTATTATTATATATATAGGGGTAATTTTTTCGATACTATATATAGCCATTATTAATCCTTTAAATATTGGTTATTTTAGGTGCCAAGTATTTCTATATAGTAATAGAATTTTGAAAATTTTTAGAATGTTTTTGTTTCACCCTTTTTGAGTTTTTTTTTTTTTGGTATCACCGTGCACATCAAAGTATAATAATATCCTTTATAAGTAATGTCCTTAAGTCATAATAAAAACGATATTATATTACTATATTCTAGATTACGATATGGTTTATTTGTAAATTCTCTTTAAGTTACTTCTATATTTTCCAGTGCAATAAATTGAGCCAAGTTAATTGAACTATGGATATATACGAAAAGCGATGGAAATTATGCTTGCACTCTAGAAAACAGCCCATAGCCAATTCAATCAATATATTTATATCGACAGTTAGGATGTTAATGAAAGTCATTGCGACAACCTAAACATCAAATCCAAAACAGTGTACGAATGCTATATACTTGACACTACAAAAACCATATGTACAAACAGAAATTTAAAGCTCTGCTCTGGAGGATACCGGAATATTGTGACATTAAGGGCAACAAAGAAACGGATGAAATTGCCAGCAGAGGAAGAAACCTCGACCAAGAACCCACCGAACATATAGTGTTCCATATATTACAAACACTAAAGAATATATAATGCACAACAAGACTCTGTATAGCGCAGCAGTCAAAAATTCATTGGAAGGAGTAATTCACGTGCTCAATAATGGAATACTATATATGTGTATGGTAATGACAACACTAATCATACTACCGTGCTCGTAATATGCAAGACAAAAGTCAGTCTCTTTACTGGACACTGCTTGATCGGCAAGTAAGTTTTTGGACTAACCAGAGCCCAGTATGATCAATACAGAAACTTGAGTTATAGAGTTTAGTTGTCCATAAAAGTTATGTACGTGCTATAAATCCGGTGTGAATAATTTTAAAGTGTATTGTAGGATGGTTTAATGTGCTGTAAGATTGTTACCATCAACTTGGCGTTGAAACATCATGTTTGTTCCAGTGCAAGAGGTGTTTTTCGTATCCTATATACTTCCTTACGAATTAACCAATTAACAAAAATACCGATTCAATAATTTATTTGAAACTGGAGGTTCAATATGGTCAATAATATAATAATAAAGAAAATTATTATTCTTAGAATTTTTCACTTTATTTAAAATATATCCTTTCTATAATTTTAAATATTCATAAAAAAAAAAAAGAAAAAAGAAATATATGAAGAAACAATCTTAACAATTATAAATTGAAAAGCAAAAAAATCATAAATTTACCAAGAATAAATAAAAATAAACTGTGAAAAATGTTCTTAAAATAAAAAAAAAAAATTCTTTTATTCAACAAAAACATACAGAATATGTAACAACAACAACAACAACATATGAATGATGAGTTTGCATTATAATTTCCAATTAACACCCCACAGTGTCTCCTTCTCAAGAAAATTAATAATAATAAAAAAAAAACCTTTTTTGTTTTGTTTAAAGATAACAAAAAAGTGACCCGGTTATAGGTAACCAACCCATTACAAAAAATTAAAATCTAATCCTTTAAATAGGACCATATTTTTCCTGAATTGCAAAATTGAAATTTGATAAAAATGAAACAAATCGAACGATTGTTTGTCAAAATTGATCTGAGCTTGTTTTGACTATAGTTGACTAGCCTTACCATTACAAAAAGTGTTTATGTTTTGTTGATGTTCATCATTCATATAGGATATTTAGCGATCATTTAGCATTTCTTTTTCCTCCTAATCGTCATTGTTTTTGATAATTTTTAATATTTCATATAATTTGGAGTTTTTCATATTTTTTATAATAACAAGGATTTATCAAGGATTATATAAATTGTCATATTACAATTAAATAAAATTGTAAATTATAAAAAAAAAAAATGTATTAGCTTTGGAAACTAAAATTTGAATTTAACACAATAACAACAACAACAACAAAACTTACACGCATACACCAATAAAATTCTCTATTAGATCACCAAATCACACTAAAAAGGATTAACATAAACAATTAATTTTAAGTGATACGCTCTCCCTCTATATTGGATGTATATACATACATACATAAAAAAATCATTATTTTTTTTTACCTGGGGTACGTTATGCCTGGGTTTGCATTGTTAAATGGTACTAACGAAAACTATTTTAAATTTATTTGCTTTATACATTTACAAATATAAATTGAAAGTGAATAATTATTAGGAATTAGGTATTTAGGAATTAGAAATATAAATTTAAATCTAATACCAATTAGACCAAAACTACTGACATTTAAATCTCATTAGATTTTAATGTTTTCTATATATATATACAGTATATGTATGTAAAAACCGTATTCGTACACCTCACTTTTTATATTAAAATAACGCAAGATTCAAGATAATATAAATTTATAATATACAAAAAATTATTCAATCTATTAGAAAATCAAAAAAACTGATTCCATCCAGCATTGAAATTAATTTGGCGGGTAATTATAATTAAAAAAATTAAATTTTTAAAAAAATTAATTTTTAAAAAAATTATTTTGCGCGTTTTTTTTTTTAAATTTTCATTTTTTTTTTTAAATATATATTTATATATATATATATATATATATATATTTATTTATTTATTTAATTATATATATACATATATATATATATATCCAAACAAAAATATTTTAAACCTTCTCCTGTTGGAGTGCGGGAAACTGACCATATATAACTAACCGCTTCAATGTCCCTATAGCAACTGCCGTAAAAACCAGTCTTCATATCCATTTATTCAACAAGCATAGATGACTGATGACTGATGCCACTCACCACTCACTCAAATATTATCAGAAAACAAGTTATTGCTCCTTACTCATATTAAAACTCGCGCGTAGTTAATATTTAAAAAATTATAATTACCCGCCAAATCAACTTCAATGCTGGACGGAATCAGTTTATCATCTGCGATTTATTTATTTTAAATTTCTGTCTGGTATGGAAACTTGTTATGAACCAAAATAATTAAAAAAATCATTCATATTATTTTTCATTGAATTAATATAAATTAATTAAAAATTAAAATTCTAATTTGATATTTTAAAATTGTAAATAAAAAATAATATTTTAAATTAAAAATTTAATTTTGAATTTGAAATGCAAAATTTTGAATTTGAAAAATTCAATTTCTTTTTCCAAAATTTTGAAAAATTTACTTGATTTACTTAGTCAAACTCTTCAATTGGCTTGGGTACACTCCGCCGTATGAATATAGGTCATAACAAGTTTCGATACCAGACAGAAATTTAAAATAAATAAATCGCAGATGATAAACTGATTCCGTCCAGCATTGAAGTTGATTTGGCGGGTAATTATAATTTTTTAAATACTAAACTACGCGCGAGTTTTAATATGAGTAAGGAGCAATAACTTGTTTTCTGATAATATTTGATGCATGAGTGAGTGGTGAGTGGAGTCATCAGTCATCTATGCTTGTTGAATAAATGGATATGAAGACTGGTTTTTACGGCAGTTGTTATAGGGACATTGAAGCGGTTAGTTATATATGGTCAGTTTCCCGCACTCCAACAGGAGAAGGTTTAAAATATTTTTGTTGGGATATATATATATATATATATATAATTAAATAAATAAATATATATATATATATATATATATAAATATATATTTAAAAAAAAAAATTAAAATTTAAAAAAAAAACGCGCAAAATAATTTTTTTTTAAATTAATTTTTTTAAAAATTTAATTTTTTTAATTATAATTACCCGCCAAATTAATTTCAATGCTGGATGGAATCAGTTTTTTTGATTTTCTAATAGATTGAATAATTTTTTGTATATTATAAATTTATATTATCTTGAATCTTGCATGATTTTAATATAAAAAGTGAGGTGTACGAATACGGTTTTTACATACTGTATCAAGATTTTTTTTTTTTTTAAAGTTTAATTAAATATATAATAATATAAGAATAGAGTATAGAATAAGATTTTAATCGATCACATCAGTTTCGATATTAGATTCAGTACAGTAACACCAATCGAATGGTTAATTAAACTGAACACTGTATTTATCGATTACAAACACTACACATAATTCAAAAATATTATTATCATTTTAATTTATATAAATTTCATATTATTTCCTTGACAATTTCTTTCACGTTTGGATTCGCCAAAAATTCAATTGTTCTTAAACCTCTTTCGATTCCATTCAATCGTCATCAATCCGATTTCAAATCACACAAAATATTATATATTGAAAAATATAATGTCAAATTGTTCATATATATATAATTGTAACCATTTACAATTATTGATACATCATTACCTTTACTTTAGGTAAAAAAGAAACTAATTATGTACTTTATTTGTGTTTTTGTAAATTATTTTATTATAAATTTTTATGAAAGTTTTCGTTGGTACAATCCATTTATTATTATTACTAAAGAAAAAAATTAAAAAATGTTTTTTTAATTATTGTGTATACATATATATATATATATATACAATATTTAAAATCTGGATGCCAAATGAAATATAACAAAATAAATTCTTTACAAACTACCAAATGACCAGCATTAAAAACAACAAAAACAACCGCGAGAAATCACCGATTGGAACGAATTAAAGAAAACTTAAAAAAAAAAATGTAAAAGAAAAATAAATGTAATGATGATCATCAGAGATCCATCTATAAAAATAAACTAAAATACAAAAAAAAAAATTTAATAATAATAACAATAATGAATTAATTTAATCAAAATGAATTAAAAAAAAAATAATTTCTTGATAGAAAATTCTGGGTACACTACAATATAAAATATATAATTATCTTTTTAATTGAATTTTTCGTATAAGCTAGAGTTAATTAACTCGCGTATGTTACAAATCTTGATTTTTTTTTTTTTTTAATTACAATTAGGGCTGCAAACCGGTTTTTGTAAACCAAAACCATAAATCACAAAAACCGCATAAAACCTCAATAAATTAATGAAACCAAAAACCGAAACCCTATAACCATGCGATTTAAAAATTTATATATAGAACTAAAACCAAAACTTACAATTAAATCGTTGAAAATATTATAAAAATAAAAGTTAGTTAAACGTTAAACGTTTAATATTAAACATTAAATTTTTTTTGCATTTTTTCTTGACAGTTTTATAAAACCCAGAACCAAAAACCAATACCAAATTTTTATAATACCAAAACCAAAAAACCATGATTTAACAACGTGTATATATAAAACCTATACAAAAAACCAAAACTAAATGTTATCACCCAGAGAAGCCAAAAAACCAAGCTGAAATACATATTGGTTTCCAGCCCTGATTAAAATACAATATGACCTCTAAAGATTCAATGTTGCGATCTGAAAATTGTAATTCGAGAGAAAGAGATACATATATAGATATTGTGTTGTACCCCAGGTGGAATTATAAAACGAATTTGTAAAACTCTTTACGATTATTCTGCCGTCCTAAGAAAGAAAGTCACAAACGCCAAAATTCAAATATTGAGATAAGGAGAGATTTATAACAACCGTGAATGAGTTTCTGATTTTTGTGCTAAAGCTAAAAAGATTTCCAACTGCGCAAATGACTCAAAAACTTGAAGTAAAATGGTCATATCTATCACTTCTAGAGTGTTTCCTAGACATAAAAGTCTTATCTGCCTTTTACTATATGATAAAAAGTCACATAGACTAAATTTGTTTGCTTATAAGACTTTTTTCCTTAGTATCTTTGAATATTTTTTTGGATTCTATGACATTTTTTCTTTGTGAACAAACGCAAGGATTTTTTTTTACTTATTTGTATATACTTTCGTTTTCGTAAGTTCTCTTTTGGGTGCGTATACCAAGCAAAAAAGTCATATATCCATTTTCTCTACTTAATCCTTTAAAATTTTTCTTATAATTTGAATTTACTTTTTGAAATTATTCTTAAAAATTTATTTTGAAAGCGCGAAAGATAAAAAAACGTAAAACTTATATATCTAAAAACTAGTAAAATGGAAATGTGACTTTCTTTCTTAGGACGGCAGTATTATTGGGGCCCCAAGAATTCTTGTATTATATAAAATAGAAAATCAAGATTAAAGTCAAAAGTGTTTAATGCAATCACATTATGAATTTTATATTGGGAGGGCACATATATCATCAATTAATTTTAACTATGGTGGATGAAGGACTCTTTCTTATCCATAACCTAATATAACCGAAATAATAATTTAAAAAAAAAAAAAAACCCCGAAATAAAATAAAAAAATTGATTTTAAATTTTTTCATTTTTTTTTTTTTTCAATTAATTTTGAATTAATTAAAATATTTACCATAATAAAAAAAAAAAAAAACTTATGGAACAAATTTATTATAGTGTTGGCCCCACACAAGACGAGGTTATTATGTTTAAGTTGGGTATTAATATGTTTTTATCTGTAAAATATTTGGAAAATTTATGCAACACGCGAGTCCCCTCCTATACATACAAAGGTTCTTAACCCATCAAATACCAACACAACAACAACAAAAATCTTTATCTTTTTTTGGGTTTCCAAAACAAACAAAATAAAAAAAAATTAAATCACAAATAAAAATCATGAAAATAAATTAAATACAAAAAAAAAAAAATTTTTTTTTTTTAAAGGTGTTATATTACACGCTCGTGGGGTCATTTTAACGACAGACCCAATTAGTTATGTTGCCCGTTAAATGAATTCTGGATATTATCATATCCCAGACACACACACAAACAAGATTTTCCGTATTTTATTGAATTGTAATTTATAATTTCTTCCTTTTCAAATTAGAAAGAAACACACCAAAAAAAAAAAAAAAAAAGTTAAGAATATTATAATAATACAGGTTGTCCTGGATGAAATATGGAAACACTATTTGATTCGATTTTAGCATACCGTACTATAATCACAACAAACTATTTAGAATAATACAAATTGGTACCGTGTCATAAGGCCATAATGACCCATTCGAGTGAGTCTTAAAGCCATATATTGGTAAAAATTGTGAATATGGCTTTAAGACTTACTCAAGTATGGCGTTATGACATATGGCCTTATGACACGGTACCAAAAAAAAAGTTTCTAGGCTTCTTAACATTTTCAAATTTAAAGTATTATAAAAAAAATTTAGATTAGATTATAAAGAGGTCGTTAAGTCAGCAGTACAAATCTCCCGCCTTCCTATACACTGCAACTTAAAGAGATCTATATTTGTATTTACCCTATTACTAATATTTGGTCGTCAGTTAATACCCATAGGCTTTTTTCTATGTAGGATCATACAAGTTTTTCTGACGGCCCCTGATTTCAAGAGGTCTCAGAAATCTCTGTCAGCCTTTTTTCGGGCAACAGCCTCGCGAAAAAAACCAACAGTCACTACACTATACTTACTATATATATAATTAGACTTTCCGATTTTGTTTAGGTATAATAATTGAGCGCCCAGTGACCCGTGAACAGGCCATAGTTTATTGTACGTAATTCGGTTTTGTGTTAAGTGTGAGGATTTATATAGGAATCGCTTCCATTATGGCGTAATCTTCAACATAAAAATAATTCATACAAAGGTTTTATGTTAAAGTGTGTGTGTGTCGGGGAAAACTCTTACTTTGTTCACCCCATATACTAGTTATTCTTGTGACTTGTGACCCAATTTCTTTAACTAATATTTAAAAAAGTTATTGGAGTTTTCTCTATTTATATTCAACACTTTGGTTCGATCAAGAAATGTACGGTATCCCTGTATATATATAGTTAAATTGGATCATTAAGTTCGTTGTTAACGAGAGTTTTATAATTTCTATATGGATTATAAACATTTTGTTTAGGACAACTTGTATTATAATATTATGTAAATTATTTTCATATATAAATTAAAATATAGTTAACAAGAAAATAAAATTTTTTTTGTATGCATTTCCGAATTAATAAAATATTTTTGGTTCCTGGACTTTGTTGGCGTCGTCGTATATGAATAATTTTAGAATTACAAATTTTGATTTCTGGTTTAGTATTTAATTATATATTTATAATATTGGCCATTGATATTTTTTAGAAGTCATTATATATTAATTAGTTAGATATTCGAAAGAACATGACATTTTGCTGGCTAGCTGAGGTATAAATTATAAAATTCTGTAAAGGATAACTGTTACAGCAACTCAACAATCATATGATTAAATAGTGAGTATGCTGAGTACGATGTTTTTAACCAACTCAGTCCTTTTTTCAACCAATTGTATATATGATAAGGTGGGTTCGAAATAGACCGAATAGTATCTAATTAATGATACCTTAGTTCTGCTGTCATGTATAATGGCATTATTCAATTCAATTCAATATAGATATGTATCATTTTATACGTATACATATATATTGAATCTATCGAATCTGTTAATTAATTATGGACAAATTTGTTTGTATTTGGGAGCATATAAAATATAAATTAGTAACATAAAAAAAAAAATTGTTAAGAAATTTGTAATTTACCTTATTTCGAAATACTATGCAGATTTTCTGTTTCATTACCAAATTTTCTCCTGAAAAAGAAATTTATAATTAATTTATGATATTTTCATTAATTATTAATTATTAATTTTCATTAATTATATATAAAAATAAAGAGGTGAAAACAATTCAACGAATCATCCCCTATTTAAAGTTATTACATTACAATTAATATAAAAAATCGATCTATTCATTTCTAAATGACACCCTCTAGCCTATACGGAGTTATACATTTTCATAACCGCAACGAGATATATAGTAAATCTAAAAATATCGTTGGATTCACGAAAATATTGTTTTAGAAAGTGCCATATTTTGAGTCTTGGGGACTATAGAGTTAAGTAAATTGAACGAAACCAATTCAATTTGAAACTGAAAAGTTTTATGCTTTATGAATTTTGGATATTTTAAAGTTAATATAAGTTTTTTTTTATATATATATATATACAGTAAATTTTCGATATATTAAGCTACTTCGATAATAGCGATTTTTGGATAATAGCGACTACTCTCGATTATAGTAAACTTTTTTTAATTCATTTTTCCATTATAAAGTCAACCATAATTTAATAATTTTTATTAGCGATGAAGCGAACACAAGATAAATAATTTCGATAAAAGAAAAAAGTAATGTCGCGTCTATATGGAAACAAAAAATTGGTACGACAGAAAATTTATCGTATTTAAGAAGAACTTAAACTTAATTTCCGAAAAGCATATAATGAAAATATATATAGAAGAAAAATTAAGTTTCAATTTAAATTTAAAGTGAATTTTAACGAAAACTCATTATTCAAAAAATGGTTACTAATAATCGAGAATCGCTATTATCAAAAGTCGCTATTAAGAAAGTCGTTTATATATCGAAAATTCATTGTTAGTATTTAATTATGGACAAATTTGTTTGTATTTGGGAGCATATAATTTACTTATCTATAGATAATGTTTCGATTAATTCCTTTTTTTTTCGTTGATAGCGACCTTTTTTATTAAGGGTTCACTGTATTTTTTTTTATTTCATAATTTAATTGAAATTTTTAAATTTTTTTTTTTTTTGCTAGATCGTAAATTTTATTAACTTTGTCGCCATACCAAAGTATATTTAATGAAAATAGAATAACTTTAACGTTTTGTTTATATATTAATATTATTTATAGTTTTCGAAATGCGGTATAGCGTTACTTTTGTTCCAATATCCTTATGATCTATTATTCTTATACTAAATCAAAATATATATATATGTATATTAAATATAAAATCTATTTAATAATTTCACCCTCTCTTTTCCGCTTAAATCTATACATTATACATTTTGTACAATAAAATGTTTATGCATAATATTAAGTGTCATTTCCGTTTATATTTACTCGTCATTTAACTATACTAAATATATGTTTATATAGTCCGCGCAATCGATTATCTATCATTCAAAATAAAACCAAAAAAAAACAAAAAAAAAAATGTAACCCATACAAAACTAACTAAAATAATCACCCCATAATAATATTTTCAAACACTCCATCATTATAATGCTAACCTAACCCTACGCCCCACCCCCCTCCCTCCATCCTTCACATTTATATATATATATATAATTATTATTTTTATTATTAATATAAATATAATTGATAATGATGTAATATGAACTTACATAAATTTTTGCTGGTTTCATTAATAAAATATCAAAAGGAGTCAATTCTAATATCCTTGTTATACGTACACTAACTATATATGTAATCTATTAAAAAGGAAATATAATCACAAAATGATCATTGAAATATGAAATGAATCCTTATAATTTTGAAAGATTTATTTTGTGTTCGGTGTAGTGTATATCCTTTTGTAATATAAACTAAACCGAATATTTACAAATGAGTGTATTTAAGTCTGGACCGGAAAAAATTCTTAATAAATATTAGTGAGCGTTTATACTCCAAAATTTTGAACTGCGATTTTGAAAAATTCATGAAAACTTAATATGACATTTTTTTTTTTTTTTTATTTCTTGTATTATCAATCGAACCTTGGCCTCCTCAAATAATTTTGGGCTAATTAAATTTGAACTATATATATAATTACATTGAACAGGGGTTAATCTCTGATTTTGTTATAGATATGATGGATCCAGGACAGCAACACTGTTTAATGTTTTGATAAAGTGTTTTGGTTTAGATATGGTTCTCTTACTCAATTAAACTGAACTATATGTATAACTAAAATTACAACTATTAGTACTGTGAAACGGATACCATTTCAAGTGTTTAATGCATTTTAAGTTTTTGCTGTTCAAACACCTTAAAAGCATCGGTTTATGGATTGATATACAATCAAAAAAGACTCAATTTTGGGCTGTATAGTAACCATTGCAAAAATAGAAGAAAAAAAATTTTTTATATGGATTCTGAACCATATAAAGTTTCTTTATAATGGATTCCAACAAATGATTTTTCGTATTAAGTTTAAGGTGTATAGATAAACTCTTAGGGCCATTTTTTCAATGCGAGTTTAAACTCAGTTTAAAGTTAAACTAAGTTTAATTCGAAAATTCGTTTTTTCAATCGCTTAAACTAAGTTTATTTCCCTTAAACTTAGATAAAATTAAACCACCGATTTTCGTGGTTTAAACTCAGTTTATCTTTATTCTGTTATAGTGTGCGTATTTTTGCGAATCATAATTTAAACAAAGTATTTTGAGCAAACGAATCATAATTTAAACCAAGTTTAAATTTAAACTCGGTTTAGTTATACTTAAGTTTAAACTCGCATTGAAAAAAACGGCCCTTAAGTAAAATTGGACATATAATAAATAGCAAGGCAGCCGACGAAATATTATGTTTTAAATTTTTTTTTTTTTTAATTATTTTTTTTTTTTTTTTTGTAGAAATATATGTTATAAATAATAAAAGCAACATTAAAAAAAAAAAAATAGAAATATCAAAACTTAACTAAATATAATAATAAAAAAAAAGGTGCGACACAGTGAATTAATTTAAAAATTACTATTTTAATGGTTGTTGTTGTATTTTATATTGATTATTATTAATATTATTATTTTTTTTTAAATATAAGCTCGAGCCCCTTGGCTCCACCTTCCCTCCCATCCAACCCTTTTTCGTTAAATCTTAATATAAATGAATTCTTTAATGGTTTTTATGTTTGTTTGTTAAGAATTCAATAAATTATGCATAATAATATTTTCTAGTATTTATACATAAGCATAAAAAGAAAAAAAATTATTATGTTTATTTATAATGAAAAAAGGTGAGAGATGGTCATCAAGAAATTTATTATATATGTTTCTACGGTGGTGGTCCCTTATAATCTCATCATATATACAACAACAACAACAACAAAATTTTGGGTTACTAAAAAAATTTTTTGGTTTTTTTTTTCATAATATTTTTATGTTGTAAGATTTTTTTTTTTTTTAGATTTTTTACTTTTGTGTGTGTTAATTTCCAATAAATAATAATAAAAATAAAAAAGAATAATAAAATGAACATTAAAAAAAAAAAAAAAATATGTATATATGTATGTAAATATTGAATATATTCTATGTAATATTAATGTATTTATGAATGAATTTTTTTTTTTTTTTTTATGTTGATTTTAGAGTCCAGCAACAAAACTGTTTTACATTTGAATGAAATTCTATATTACTATTATATATAGTATATAAATAAGTGATGGATAAATAATATATAGTACAAATAAAGAAATGGTCCGAATAGCAGAACTAGTATTTTTTCCTGGCGCACATCAGTGAATATCCGTCACATTAAAGGCCCCCATACACAATCAAACATGTGTTATCAAACTTGGTGTGTCATGCAAAACACGTTTTTTCCGCATACACCGTCACACATGTTGCCAAACATCAGTTTATTATTAAACTTGGAAGCGAAATGTCGGACATTTTTGTGTGTGTGCTTTAATAATTGACATACACACACACAATAATTGACGTTTAATAATAATTGATGTTTCTTGTGGTCTTAACAGGAAACTTAATTACTCGAAATACCAATAATAATGTTGGCCACATAAATATCTTCAGTACCTGTACTGGCAACATGATTTTTGGGATGTTCACGATATAAATTTAAAAAAATCTCGCCAAAATTAAATATTTAAATACTCTGTCGCCATGTTTATCATACAAAATTTTTCTGAAGTATGACGAATGTGTGACAAACAGTACCATACACTGTCTGTCAAACATGTTGTCATACATATGCTGAAAAAATCAAATTTGTTTAATTTTTATCAAACCGCTTGACGAACTGTGTGTCTCACTGACAAACATGCCCACATACGATCAAATCTATGCATGACAACATTGTTGTCCAACTCATGTTGGACGATAACATGTGTGATAAGTGTATAGGGTCTTTTATACAAAATTTTTAGTGTAATATAAGGATTTTATGAGGGATTAATTTAAAATCTGGAAGAATTACATTATCGTATGTTGGGGTTTACAATAATAGTTTTGAGTTTATGAACAAATTTTAAAATTTTTAACTTATTATGCTAAAAATCAAACGCATCACATTCAAAATATAAAAGTATAAGCATAAAACAAAACTTAGATTATATATAGTCTAATTTAAAATAATGAATTTATTATACCAAAAACCAATTAATATTTATTTCACAAACACGTCAATGAATTGACGTAAAAAGTTATATTAAAAACTTTTAACGTCTCGAATTATATATAGTACTATAAATAATCCTCAAATTTTCTATGGTAATTACGAAATCCTTTTACTGACTAATTAGAGATAACCTCAACATAATAACAAAACTTTAATTATTAATAACACAGTTTAGTATAATATTTAAGATTCTGCAGCACCAAGTAAGCTAACTTTTTACACCATTTATAGTTTAAAATTAAAAAAAAAAAATTAAAATTAAAAAAAATTCAATAATAATTAATAATGTATTAAAGATACAGAAAAACCAACAAAGAGAAAAGGTCAACAAATTATTAAAAATTAATACATCAAAAATGTATCTTTAAAAAGTATCATTATAGATAGTTTTTTTTTTTGCATTAAATTTTAAAACTGCACCTTAAAAGATTTTATTTGATTTTTTTCATTTTTTATTATTATTATTTAAATGCCTACATATATATATCGTCGGCTGATTATTGTTTTGTACCATGTCCACTTTTCACTTTTTTTTTGGTTTAAGTGTTATTTCTGGTTGAGGGCTTCTAAACGAACCTTTTAATAATAAAACCCCTCAATTTAGCTATGGAAATTTGGTATAATGAATTTGAATTTTGTTCCATGTTCATTCAATTTATAAATTTGTTAATATTGTTTTGACTCATGTCCCAATATAAGTAAATAAATATAGTAACAAAAGGTAAGAAAATTAAGTTGAACTTAATATATAGAACTCGTATAAGGTTATAAAATTATAAAACAGCGTTCTTTATTTCTATATATTTTGTTATTAATGATACTTTTATGTAGCCCTGAAAAAGGACTGTTTTTGGTTAATCAACTAAATATTTTTAATAAAAAATACCTGAAATAAAATTAATCAGAACTTTATCGTTTCATCTTCATTGTCAGTGTCTAACCTTCATAATCCCGAATGGAGCTAATTATGAATGAAAAAATTATTTGCAAGTTGATGGCATTAATTGATATAGCAAAGTAGAACCCAAAATGATTTTCTTTACGTAAAGAAGATTTTTATGATTTTCAAATTGATTTTACATCAGTGTCCAATTATATATATCCAAATTGATGAAACTTTCAATTTGTATTTTAAAACGTCATCGACAGACGATATTTTATAATAGATTATTTGAAAAAAATGAACTAAATTATTATTTTTATAAACTATGAAAAGTGGACATGGTACAAAACAATAATCAGCCGACGATTTGTATATATGTATTTATGTATGTAAAGTAATTTTTATTTTATCTTAACAAATGAATCGTCACAAATTACCTTGAATGGATTTTTTTTTTCTGGTTTTTTTTCCTTACATTGATTAAAATAAAATAAAATAATAAAAAAAACCAAAAATTAATAAATTAAATACACACGTTAATCGCCGTACACTAAAAAAAAAAAATATAAATAACCAAAATTTTTGAATAAATAAATAAAACTAATATAAATTTTGATATATATATACAAGAAAGAAGCCATATACAAACCAAAAAATCAGGAACCTGTGAATAGTAAATTAATAATATATAAAATATTAAATTTAATGCCCCCCCCCCCCAGTTAATCTCAAAACATTCACAACGGCAAACGATACGCTATCAAAACCAATTTAATCCAAAATATATAAAAATTATATATGAAAGATAAAATTTAATGCCAAAAACATTATAGCCCGAGCAGAATCAATAAGGAGTACGATACAACGCAGCCAAAACGTACGAAAAAATATTAATTTATCGAACACAATCAAAAGTATAAACTTTTAAACTTAAACTTTTTTCTCGATTCTGCGACGAGGCTGCGCGTAGGCTGCGTTTTTGTTATAATCGGTTTCATATATTTTCATACATTTTAACTTTTCTTGGCATTTCTTATGTAATATAGGCTGCGCGTTATGTATTCTGCGTTGATTCTGCTCGGGTTATTAATAAAACCAGAAATTTCAAAGAATTGAAAAAAAAAAATTAAAAAAAATTAAAATTAAACGTCAAACATTCACAAAACGCAGACAATTTGACATTGCGTCTACGTTCAATGTTCATATGAAAATACGAAATCTATATGCATAAAATTTATAAAAGAAATTATTTTGGAATTAATTTAGAAACAAAACCGCCAAATAATTATTAACTATATATTTTATGTCATATTTAACGCACAACCGCAACCATTGGCAATATTGTAAATGTTGCGTTTTAATCGTGTTGCAGTTGTTAATGATATGAGAGTAACCGGTTGATTTGTATAATGATTTAAATATAATAAAAATCGGTTAACAATTTTTTATGTCAACAACAAAACCGGATAAACAAGAATTCTAAAAAACCGGAAACGGTTTTCCCTATTATTATATACATAAAATTTTGTTATTATATAAATCTAAAAATATGAAATTTTTTTTTAAATTATAAATTTTTGTATTTTCAATATTAATTGTATATATATAATTTTTAATCAAAAAAAATTTGTAAAAGTCTGAATTGGAAACTAAACAAACTTATAAAAAAAAAATTGTCAATTTTTTTTTTGGTCTTTATCATATAATTATATTTATAAAAAAAATAATAAAAATCACATAATTTACATGCATACTTTAGCACTCCTTAAAATATCAACAAAAATAAACTCATTTGATTTTACCTTTGTAAATATACACATACATACATAACACATATACATATATATATATATATATTAATTTACAAATTTTTTCCAATTTTTCTTCTTTTTTAATCTCCTACAAAACTGAGTTTGTCTCGACTGATACGACGAGTTTTAATTTCTTTTATGGAATTCAAAAAAAAAAAAAATAAAAAAAAAAATAATCTCTATTTTATATAACCCATCATAAAACCCCCCCCCCCCCAAACAATTTGTTAATGAATATCAAAATTAATAAGGCATATTCTGGTGATCATCTTTAATTCACCTCTTTTATAATATTGAGATTTGTATTATAATTATTTTCATATTGAAAATTCGATATTTTATAGAAAAGAATTTTCCCAAAAATTTATCAAATATTTCTGATGGGGCGGGCGATCACCATTAAAATTTACCCAAGAACTGGGGACAATCGAAAATAAAATAAAAAAAAAAATCCTTTCGTTTATTATCTTCAAATAATTATTTTTATTTACATAATAATACGAATTCCAAAAATGATCTGCAAATAATTGAGTTATTAAGTAATGCATTACTTTAGTAATCTATTATATTACATTATTACTGGCAGTACCACATAATTCAGTTGAATTACTTTAATGTAGTACCCAGTATATTGCCATATATACTGAAAATTTATAAGTACCAAAAATACTTTGCAATAATACAGTGTAATGCAATTACTTAATCTTTATTAATATATAGTAATGCATTACTTTGATGCATTCCATTAAAATTTAAAAATTCGTTCATTATTTTTGATATATTTTTTTTGCATTACTTCTTCGGTACATACTTCTATATTAAGTATTTCAAAGTATATAATAAACTTTAAATTAAATTACGAAATATTGTTTTGTGTACTTCGAAATACTTAATTGAAGTACCGAAGTAATGCAAAAGTAATAAATGAATTTTTTTTAAATTACTATATGGAATGCAGTAAAGTAATGTATTATTATTATTAATATACAGATTATGTAATGCATTACTGCATAATTGCAAAGTATTTTTGTACTAAAAAAACTTTTCAATGCATTTAATTATTTGAATTACTTATTAGTATTAATACTTGTATCATATTATTTTTTGCATTTATTTAACAAGTAATTTAACAATTTTCCATTCAATCTTTGACTGGGGAGGCGACAATAACTTGATCTTTGAACTCTGTTAATATAATTAATTAATATTATATACGTTAAATTGTAACGAGTTGAAAAATATATGGACGAATCAATAAAAATGAACCATACCATTACATTAACATTATCCCATAGATATTGGCTATTCTTGACGGTGCTGGAACTGGAACTATATATACAATTTCAGTTTTTCTTTAACAAATATTTTTATTTTTAGACCATAGTTCGTTGTGAACTAAAATTCTAATAACTAATATAATTTTGAATGACTTACATTTACCCAACCCAGGCATTACGACTTAAAAAAATAAGTTTTGTTCTTTTCAGAACACTGTCTGGTTAATTCAAGCTTTAATGTTTTATAATTTTATTTTTATTTAACTGCTTTTGAATTAAGCGTCTAATTATTAACATTTTTGATTGTTTTCCGTGATGTGGAAACATCTGAAAGATTAATTCATTTGGCCGGATAGTAAAATAAAAATTATTTCTTCTTAGCATTATGATGTGGAGAAAGTTCAAGAAATGAAGATTCCTTTTAACATATAGGCCGTACTAAGAATATCTTTCATTATTTGCTTATTTTTCGCTGATCCAAATACAAATTATCAGTCTCTGTTTCTCAAAAGTATAGCCATTACAACGGAAAAATTGTGTTTGTGCCCGAAATTGATAAGGATTTAGATATTCAATTTATACTTATTAAATTCGTGCTATATAAAAGGAATTTTATGTTTATATGTCATTATAATATATAAAATTAAAATAAATTCGAAATTGTAAATAAAGGGAAAATTATAATTCGTCATCATATTTGCTATCACAAATCACTAATCATTTAAATAAAAAAAATAAAAAAAATTTATATTAATCTTACTAAGAAACTAAGAAATTCCAAAAAAAAAAAAAAAAATATTTTATTATCATCATTATTATTATTAATATTTATTAATATTATTAATATTCAGTGAGGCTAAAAATCACACCTTAAAAAAAATCAAATTTTTTTTTTTAACCTGTATTAAATGTTTGTGCTCTGAACGCCTACACATTTTTAAATAAGGAACAACGAAAAAAAAAAAAAAATGTCTATAAAAACCAGTATAATAATCAATTAATTCATTTTGGAAAAAAAAAACAACTCATTATTATCTTTATATATATGCGTACAGGTACAGGGAAGTAGTTGGACCCGCAACGAAATAACAATGACATTTCCGTTTTTAATATTCATATATAGAGACCAAAGAAAATTGGTACCGTGTCATAAGGCCATATATGTCATAACGCCATAATGGCTTTATGACTCACTTGAATGAGTCTTAAAGCCATATTCGCAATTTTTACCAATATGGCTTTAAGACTCACTCGAAATGGGTTATAACGCCATATGGCTTTAAGACTAATACCATAGATGGCTTTATGATTCTTTCGAGTGACTCTTAAAGCCATATATTGGTAAAAATTGCAAATATGGCTTTAAGACTAACTCAAGCCATTATGGCGTTATGAAATATGGCCTTATGACACGGTACCAGAAAATTTGCTAATAGCGCAACTAATTTTAATATATAGTGACATTTTAAATAATTAAACTTCAAAACCAGACTCAGTCATCGATATCACTCATCTAATATTTGACTCAAGCTTATAAATGAAATCTATTTACATTTTAAAGTTTTTTTCACTCTAACATTATAAACTTATAAGGGGTACACGCAAGAGAGCACTGTGACTTAAACGATCTATATATTGTGAGTTTACAGCCTCTATTCCTCTTACCCATTTAATATAGATTTAAAGAAACCTATAGTATGTTTTGAGGGGGCAACGTTGCCCAGTTCTTCGGATGTAAGGAAACCTTTGCATAAGATTTGTAGTCTGCTTCTCGCGAGTTGCCTTGCATCAGTGGCAGAGTATTTGTTCTGTCGTCTTAAGCGACAGATGTCTGGTATTAATGTCTGGGCCCATTTTTACTGTGGTGGTAGTTCAAATGACTTATGTTATGTCAGGAGGCCTGTTACGGTTTTTATGTATCGTTTGCTGAAGTGTTATTAAGTTTTCCAATTTTATCAGTTTTTTTTTTTATAGAGAGTCTTGAGAGTTTATATGCTAAGTAGATTGCATGCTCTTGTTCAATCCATAAAAGCGAGGTTGTGCTGTTCTCTTGGTTATTAGTTCATAATAATATTATTATATTATCTAACATCAAAATAACATAAATTTTTGAATCGATTCAAGTAAAATCTAATATTTCTAACATTTACACCTCCTAACACTAACAACTGATTTAAAAAAAATTTCAAAATTAATAATTAACTAAACAAAATTAGTTAAATGAAAATCCAGATTTTGTTATTTATAAAAATCATGTGAACAAAATTAAATTAGAATTATTCCCTCGCCCACTAAATACCTTTGTCCCGGCACTGATGATTTTGGTTATATATAAAAATAGATACATTTAGGAGAATTTAATTTATCAAAAAAAAACAAAAAATTGATATCTTCCTATAAGATCTATATTCAGATTTACAGTTTTATTATTAGTAATCAAAATATATTTATAGTTTCTAATATTATATTTTATTTATATATATCGTCACCTTAATATTTTATTTTTATATGATATTTTGTTTGTCATCATTTAAATATTTTGGTAAATATTAAATATTAATTGCTCCAAACAAACAAAAGTCCCATCAGTTAACTAAAGAAAATATTCTGAATTAAAGCTTGGAGCTACAACATTATATAGTTTCTATCGCAGTATCAGATCACTTTCGATTTGATTGGTATAGACTGAACACATATCAGCTATCGATTGTAATCGTTTTAAATCAAATAATATTATTTATATATTTTTGAAACTATGTATAAGATTTCCTTCCAGTTTTTGGATTCGCAACATTCCAAAATCTCTTTCGATTCGATTTATGATGTGTGTCGGCCACTCAATCGATTTCCCATATATCGTCGTGTTAGAAGCGAATTGTCGTAACTGCAAAAATCAAGTTCCGAGATAAATGAATGTGAAGTTTTTTTTTTAAATTTTTACTGAGTCCTTAAATTCATGTATCTGAAGAAATAATTTTGTAACTCCAATAAATTAATGCTCTATTACAAAGTTGGATTACTTAGCTATCTAAAGTAATAATTACTTTGGTTTAAAATAAAATTGGAAGATTGTTATAGTTTAATTTTTGTGATGCACGACAAACTTTACGATAATTTAATTTTGTATTTAAATCTATATGGAAAAGTAAATTTTGTTCTAGATACAATAATTTATTTTAGACGACAAAATGTTGTATATGTAGTTAACATACAATAATTATAAGTTAATAGTAATTTATTTTTAAATTTGTCGTATGAAAAAGATACAACAATTTTACATTATATGAAATCTATAGTAAAAATTTGTCCCTACACAGTATGTATATACAACATTTTGCAATTTATAGGATGTATTAATCTACAACACCAAAATACTGTATAAAATGTATATACAACATTTCGCAGTTAATTATTTTTAATAAATACAACTTACAACAATTTTTAATTTCAATTAAAAAGTAATTAAGACCAAAAACGTCTGAACACAAGGTGATAAATAATTAAATTCTCTATCTTCCTGTACCAGTACTCTGAAATTGTTGTATCTAACGCATACGACAATTCGCTTCTCACACGACGATATATATATACAAAATAATATGAAGACATTAAATTTGAATTTTACTGAACTAATCGAAAAACTGAACCGATCCAAAAACTATATTGTGTATATAGCCCAAAACGGCCCGTGCGCTGTACTTTTGCTAATTTTCTATTCCATTTTTTATTATGGAATTTATAAAGTTTATATTCATTTTTAATATTAATATATAGAAAATTATTGTCCTGGTTCGCAACGAATTTACATAATCCTAATTCAAATTACAAATCCTTAGTTATCAGCACACTAGGCACACTTGTTTTATATAACATATTTTAAAAAGTGTTTTGTTTTTAAAGAAAATACAAAAAAATTATCGATAACCAACATATTCAGGTGACGATATATATAATATATAAATTAATTTATTATTAACACAATATGATCAACGAAATTAAAAATGTTAAATTTATGCGTGAAATATGTTAATATTCCCATATAAAAATGTACAAAATTAATAATAAATAAAAATTAATTCATATAAAAAATTATAACAAAAAATAAAAGAAAGAAATCTATATTATACAGTAATGGCCATATAAAAATTACCACAACAAATATAATATTTTGAAGTTTATATTTTTCATATATTAACATAAATTATATCGTCGTGTTAGAAGCGAATTGTCGTAAGCGTTAGATACGTTAATTTTAGAGTACTGATATAGGAAGATAGAGAATTTAATTATTTATCACCTTGTGTTCAGACGTTTTTGGTTTGAAAATATCTTGATTACTTTTTAATTGAAATTCAAAATTGTTGTAAGTTGTATTTATCAAAAATAATTAACTGCAAAATGTTGTATATACATTTTATACAGTATTTTGGTGTTGTAGATTAGAGTACATCCTATAAATTGTAAAATGTTGTATATACATACTGTGTAGGGACAAATTTTTACTATAGATTTCATTATTATGTAATATTCAAATTGTTGTATCTTTTTGATACGACAAATTTAAAAATAAATTACTATACAAATAAGTTAATTTCTAATTATTGTATGTTAACTACATATACAACATTTTGTCGTCTAAAATAAATTATTGTATCTAGAACAAAATTTACTTTTCCATATAGATTTAAATACAAAATTAAATTATCGTAAAATTTGTCGTGCATCACAAAAATTAAACTATAACAATCTTCCAATTTTATTTTAAAGCAAAGTAATTATTATGTTAGATAGCTTATTAATCCCACCTTTGTAATAGAGCATTAATTTATTGGAGTTACAAAATTATTTCTTGAGATACATGAATTTAAGGGCACAGCAAAAATTTTAAAAAAAAAAAACTTCACATTCATTTATCTCGGAACTTGATTTTTGCAGTTACGACAATTCCCTTCTCACACGACGATATATAGAATCGATAATTGTTACAAACTCCATATAATAATAACAACAAAATTTTGAAATATTACAACAAAAACAGATGGACAGACATAAAGTAAATATATGTTAAAATAAGGGAACCATAAAATAATTTTTTTTTAGCACAACAACAAAAATCATTTTGATTTCGATAAAATTTCGAAAAAATTAATTTACTCATCGGGGAATAAGTTCTTCTAAAAAATAACAAAAAAAAAAAAAAAAATGAAAAAAATTATACAAAACAGAATGAAAAAGAAAAAAAAAAGTAAAACTGATTTCAAGGTGTGAACTGTCTTGTGTTTACCATAATTTACATTAATTTTTGTATCTTCTCGGTTTTTTTTTTTTTTTTTATAGACATTTTTTATAACTTATTTTGTAATTTAATATGTAATTTATTGATTTAATAATTAGTTTCTATAGAGGTATATACAAATACATCTTCTTTCACAAGCGGCCCGCGACATAATCTTCTTTCTAATATGAAAAAATTCCGGTCAGTTTTTGGTTTCCTTTAATTAATGTATGAAAACACTGGGTTTTAATTCAAGTTTATCACTCTTGCTTATGATAATTCAAGTTTAGATAACGCGAAATTATGACGGAATCATTTGGTTTTTCCTTGGTTGGTTTGTAAGGGGTGACGGAATCAAAGTCCTTCGCGCATTTGAGCCTATCTATATATATATATAGATTTGACACATGAATTAAATATCCTGAATTAAAGTGTGTTTCTTCTCTTAGACAATTGTAATTACTTCCATATAGTCTTCTGGAATAATAGACTATCTCTACTGAGACTTACAATTGTTGATGTATTCATTGATATTATACGTAACTATTAGAAATTTTAAATTAATCGTTTTTAGAATAATCGGTTAGTCGATTACTCTTTTTACCCACCTAATCGGTTAATCGGTTCATATTCAAATGTTCATAAATGTACAAATGATCAATTAAAAAAAAAAGGAAGCCTGAAAAAGACTAGCTACTAAAATAAGAAAATAATTTTATACCACAATTCAAATTTAAAATCTTTATTGAAGTATAGAATTTTTTTTAAAAAAAAAAACAAGAGCATTTAAAACGTATCAGTATTAAAACGATTTCCTATAATTTTTGGTCATAAAATTTCCGGGGAAATAGAAAAGACTCGTTCACTATTTTGTCGATGGTTGGCTGGAATGGTCATAAACTATGACTTGATAAAGATTTTCCAAATTGTTTGCTTCTTTGATCTACATTATATATAGTTCTTTCCATATAATTTTAAAATCTTTTTTGATGCTGTACGACTTAACTATAAATATATAGAGTAGAGTAAATGGAATTTTCTTCATTTCTTCCATATATAGTCGGTTAAAATATAATCGGAGATAATCGTTAAATTTTTGAACGATTAATCGAAATTCATTGGAAAAGGATCAATTATTGATTAAACGCAATTAATCAGAATCCAAATTTCTAGTAACTACCCCAAATAATAAGCAGAACTCTTACATGGTGTATTTGATGTTTGTTCCGTGTAAGTATTCCGTGCATCCACTGATACCTATACATTTATATATGCTCTTTTGGTTTTCTGATGTTAATTTTTTTATTTTTTTTTTTGGTCAACTTGTTCCCAATATATAATTTATGTCAGTTAATTTTGTATGCTAAACATATATAGTTTAATCAAAATCTTCCAATCTTTCCATCATTAGTGGACAATATCTTATTCCTCTTAGATCTCTGCTGTTTCATTTTCTTATTAGTGTTTGGTAATACATTGCATAAATATTGTATTCAAATGCTCTCTTTTCAAAGTCTATATAGGAATTTGTATTATCAAATATTGCACTGAATTTAATATGGACCTATTAAAACCAGGACTGGAAACCAATATGTATTTCAGCTTGGTTTGGTTTTTTTTTTGGTTTCTCTGGGATGATAACATTTAGTTTTGGTTTTGTGTATAGGTTTTATATAAATACGTTGTTAAATCATGGTTTTTTGGTTTTGGTATGTTATAAAAATTTGGTTTTGGTTTTTGGTTCTGGGTTTTATAAAACTGTCAAGAAAAAATGCAAAAAAAATTTAATGTTTAATATTTAACGTTTAACTAACCTTTATTTTTATAATATTTTCAACGATTTAATTGTAAGTTTTGGTTCTAGTTCTATATAAATTTTTAAATCATGCGGTTATAATAGGGTTTCGGTTTTTTGGTTTCGTTAATTTATTGAGGTTTTATGCGGTTTTTGTATGATTTATGGTTTTGGTTTACAAAAACCCAGTTTCCAGCCCTAATTAAAACAGTTTTTTTATGTAATAATTAATATTTTATTGTTTTAAATCAATTTAAATTATAAAATTGAATAAAAATACAATTTATAAATATAATGCAAAAGAAATCCAGATTATCAGAACAAGAATTCTATATATATATTATTCGTGATGTGTGTGGTGTTATAATTTTTTATGTGGGTAGATTAAAACATAATAATATTTTTTTTTATATTAATTTAAATTTTTTTTTTATTTTTTATTTGAATATACTGGGCTATACATACATATATATATATAAACATAAATGTCAAAATATTATAAAATTAAAAAAAAAAAAAAAAAAAAAATTTTTAATCTTTACTCAAACGTTTTAAATTAACACAAACTATTTTAATATATGAAATTTCTCTGATGATTTTTCCAATTTTTATTTTATTCTATACATACTTTTTTGTTGTTGTTGAGGTCCCAACAGATTTCAATACAACAGGAAAGAAATAAATATCGATATAACAGCGCGAGTAATAACAATAAAAATTTAAAGAACATTTTTTTACCTTACCCACAAAAATGTATGTATATATAAATATATTTCACAGGTACAATACCAACAAAATAATAATAATAATAAAAAAAAAAAACAATTTTTAAGTTTACCACTAAAAATCTAATTAATTAAAAACCCGTTTTCTGGCACACCTTAAATTTCATTTAAAGATCAACAAAAATCACTATAAGAACATAAATTTTTTTTAATTTTTTTGTACTACAAGATATTAAGTTGCATTATAAAATTTACACCTTTTTCCTTGTGGTCAAAAATATCGTATGTATTTATATATGAAAGAGGGGCGCGCATGAGAAGAGTGTGACGGCGGGACGATTGTAACGAAACAAGAATTAAAAACAAAAATAACAACATTATAATGTATATATATTTATGATTTAAATATTTGTATATATACAGTAAATTTTCGATATAATCTACTTCGATAATAACGCGACTTTTGATAATTAGCGACTGTCGCTCGATTATAGTAAACTTTTTTAATTCATTTTTTCCATTATAAAGTCATCCATAATTTAATAATTTTTTTTATTAGCGATGAAACGAAAACAAGAAAAATAATTTCGGTAAAAGAAAAATATAGTAATGTCGTCTATACACAATGGAACAAAAAATGAATTTGGCTACACGATGCGACAGAAAATTTATCGCGTATTTAGAAGAACTTAAACTTAATTCCCGACGAGCATACTGAAAATATATATAGAAGAAAATTAAGTTTCAATTTAAATTTAAAGTGAATTTTAACGAAAACTCATCATTGAAAAAATGGTTACTAATAATCGAGAATCGCTATTATCAAAAATCGCTATTAACAAAGTCGTTTATATATCGAAAATTCATTGTAGTATTTAATTAGGAACAAATTTGTTTGTATTTGGAGCATATTTACTAATCTAATTCTTTTTTTTCGTTGATAGCGACCATTTTCATTATATTGGCTACTTTTATAAAATAATTGAATCAGCTACGGTCGCTTATATCAAAAATTCACTGTACTTATATAAATATCATATAAATTCTGCAGAAATTTTAGTTTCCGGGCCTATTAAAATATAATTCTATATATTTTTATATTCGTACTGCATTACCGAAACATTACCGCATTACATTACAAGGGTTGAATTAATTTACTGCATTACTTGTAATGGCGAATATATACTTAAATATTGTCATTATACTCATTACAGTACTGGTACTGTGTATTACTTTGAAGTACCGTGTATTACTTTGAAGTATACTTGGAAATTATTTTGAAATAAATTGAATAATGTTATGGTATTTATTAACAAAACTGCCTCCGTACCATATGTAAAATATTCGGGCCAAATACCATAGAAATTACAAGAGATGACCCCAATTGTGAAACAGAGATTAAGAGACGCAGAAAATGGATCGGACATACTATCAGAAAAAAAAACCTGACAATATTAAAAGGCATTAAAATGAAAAATCATCAAAGGTTAAAGATCATTCCAGGTTGTCACAAGAACAACACTTGAAGACGATCGGTACTCCTGGAACTATAGGAAAATGTAATATGACATGAATTTAGGGCAACTTAACCGAGTGAGATATGGAAATGATGATCAAAGTGGAAGCCCTATGCTCCGAAATCAATTTTCGGGCGATAATGCTCAATCCAAGAGTGCGAATGTATATTTCGGGCGATAATAATTGCCTTGTGACGAATATCATATCGACCAGAAATTTTTATACTTTTTTATTCTTAAGCCGAATATTAGCTTATCAAAACGCTAGCCGGATACATATCACACAGAAGAAATTTTACTATATATACGATTATTATTTATATGAAACTGTTTAATGGTTCTTCTTTATATAAATTTTTATTTATTAGTAATTATATTTATAGCATTTTTATTTTTAATATACAAAATATTTTACGATATCATTTGCTTTTCTTGATATTTATATATACATATATGTAAATTGAAGATTTTGTATAAAAAATAATTTACGATATTAATTATAAAAATAAAAATTACCTTAACGTTAATTATTATAATGAGTGACATGTTTAGATTTTACTTATAAGATACAATTTATATATATAATTTTTGTGTTATGCTAATGGATTTTATATAAATTTTTGTATATATATATATTTTTTACACGTTTTTTGTCTGATTCTTTTCTTTTATTATTATTATTATTACAAACCCACTCCATTAACCAAGGTCCAAAAAAAAAAACAAAAAACATATTGGTATAGAGATACACTTTCTGTCCAAGTAGATGAGGGCGTAAAATAACTGATTAGGTGCGAAATTTATTGTTATAACTTTTTAACAAATTTATATTTTATATAATGACATAAAACTTTATGATATACAAAATGTCATAAATCTCACCAATAAAAAAAAAACTATACAAATTTGTTGTTATTATATATATACCAATAATTATAAATAAATTATAAATTTTTTATTTTAATATACAAATAACGTTTTGAAGGTTAAATTAAAATTAAAAAAAAAAAAATTTGTTACTAATTATAAATTAAATATATATACATAAAAACTAAATTGTTGCATGATATAAAGAATTAATATCTATATGCGATAGATTCATTCAGTCATACCAAATATAATTGCATTGTAACCTTAATGTTGCGTATCATTATTCTCTCTCTTTAAGGCCGGAATCTTTAAATCGCCCAGTTTCCAATAATATTTAAATTCGACCACATATAATTTATTTATATAGAAATGTGTAATAAATCGATTCAAGTTCCACTTAACAGTGCGCTCTCTATACCGATTCAAGTTCGAGAATAATGTGTAATAAATATATAAGTTTAATCCATTATTATTAGTTCAGATAAAAGCGGAATGAATCCCCCCCCCCCATTAATAGTTTAATAGAAGTTCATTTCATATTTTTTACACTCTCCAAATTCCATCATTCCGCTAATATAGAAAGATGATTATGTTAACCCCAGATGTAAATACATAGATTAGATTTTAAAGAATATGTGGATCATCAAAAAAACCAAGCTATATATGGGCTACGATATTACACAGCTCGCTTAAAAATGGCCTGCTGGATATATTTTTTTAATGTGTACCCATTAGGATGTGTTAACCGCCTCGTATTAGCGAGTCGATTTTATTTGAAATTGTGACTCGTAAAATTCCATTTGATTCTGGGTGAATGTTTTTTTTTTTTTTCTTTCTGCTGATCCTTTTTTCAGCGCAAGCGAATCCAAAAATATTATATATATACATCATCAGCGACAAATTAGATATGCGCCACTCTGTTTTTACATTATCAGTCAGTTCAAGTTCGCCACCCTCTGTTATATTAAATTTATATTTTATTCGTCATTTTCTTCAAGGAAACAGTCCCTAAAAGTTTTGGGTAAGTCATCCATTAAATTTTATATCCAATTTTCCTTAATGTCCCATTTTTTTCTGTCCCGTGTGTATACAGTCAAAAATCATGAAGACATTCAAAATATTTATTTAAACCCGCCATATATACTTCAGTTACGATTCGTTCAGTAAAGTTCAAATTTGACGTGTCATGGGAAATCGAATGAGTGGACGGCGTACATAGGTGTTGAATCGAATCGAAAGAGTTCGGAATCTCAAGAGAAATGAAATATATGACACCATAGTTAAAACAAAATATAATCTGTGATTTAATCGATTTCAATCGATAGCTACAACAGTGTTCAAAAACTGAACTGAACTGATCTGATAGAAACTATGTAGCTTCCAAGCTTTAAGTCTGTCCTTTATTTTAGTTGTTGTAAAAAATGGTCATCGTTATATAACAAAAAAACAAAAAAAAACAAAAAAAAGTAATTTTCATTACACTTTTATCGTATCTCTAATTGTAGTCAATTAATTTACAACTCAATTCTATTTATTAAACTAATCTATATATATATACAGGGTGCGGCAAAAGTTACTATATGAATTGTTTTCTTAAATAAATATTGAATGGAATGAAAAAAGCGATAACTGACAAACAAATGTCAGTTAAATTGAGAACAGTTTTCTCTAACGCAAAATGTGTTCTTTTTATAGCATTTTCGATAACTTTGTTGAGTGTATACGATAAATTTTTCTTCTTGAATGTTGTCCTTTTAGTTTGCTGCAAGGTTTGAGGCTTATTTACATAAACTTTGTCTTTAAGATAGCGCGCCCCACAAGAAAAAATCTGATGCAGTCAAATCAGGCGATCGTGGTGGCGCCATCTCAAAATCTTCTGTATGCAATGCACGTTGAGTATTAATTATTGAACGATTATTTTCAAGGAATAGCAAAAAAACAATCTTAGTTCTTTTCGTAAATTGTATAGCGTTCCATTTTTTATATTCTCCCAAGCTTAATTCTTGAAATAGAAACACGAAAAAATGAAATATGAACAAGCAAAGAAGTTACTTTTGCCGCACACTGTATAAAATATTATATTCGATATTTGGTAAACATTTGAAATAAAATGTGTATCTATATATAATAAATAATATCTATACACATTTTTACCAAAATTATACCAAAAACAAAGATCTTCCCGACAAGTATTTTTTTTTATAAGGTTTTTAGTCATTGGGAACACCATTTACACACATCAGATAAAATAACATGGAAAGGGCATGCAGCCAAGTGGCTAGTAAGTCAAAATCGAAAGAATGGAAAAAAAAAGATACCAGAAAAAATAAAAATTACACGTAGAAATAAAAGAAGTAAGAAAAATTGTATAAAAAAAACATGTGACTAAAAAAGATTGTAATCTTTAATCTCTAAATGACCGGAAAAGTGGTAATCATTTCATCCCTCATTTAAGATTGTGTGTTGATTGCTGTCGGCACCAATTTAATATTTTTTTTTTATTTCGTATTTAATATTTTATATATGAAAATATCGGACTATAAATAAATTTGTGAAATTAAAATAAAACCATTTAAAATAAAATTTAAAATTTAGGAAAATCGAATCAGTAATTGAAAATCACAGACAAACCGACACATAGAAAAATTGAAATATTTATTGGGTCTATTAAATATCAAAAATATTTCAATTTTTCTATTATGTTTCCCTCTATAAAAAAAAACAACTAAAAATATATCACAGTTCACAGCATTGCAAACTAATTTAATCAAAATTAAAACATCATTAAAAAAAATTATAATAATTTCAAGAAATTGTTCTACATATAATAAAAATGGAAACGGAAAGTAATTATTCAAAGCATTTGTACAATTAAAAACTGAATCGTCTCAAATATTTTAGAAATCCAGTTTGGATCAGTTTCAAATTTAATGACCACTAATTTTAAATTATACAATCAATAAAAATTTGTTTTTATTAGGACGCTTTCCAGTAGTGACTTTGTCTAAGGGCGGAAAAAAAAACACAAAAGACGATTAAGCGATACCGGATAAGCGGCGACGTGTAAACGATACCACCGGGTTAATTTTCAATAACAATTAATAATTTCGTAAGGTTAATATTGATCCACTTGTAATTTTATTCGAATTACTCGTAAAAACCCTTAAATTAAATCAAAGTTTTGACGACCCACAATCATTTTTTTATATATGATTCTGAAGGCTCCCTGCGCAAAACTTCCAAAATAAAAATTACATCGACTTGATAAGCGGACAACAAATTAAACTATAACTGATAATTTAATATGAAAATAATAATAATTTTTGGGAAATAAACTCACTTTGATTTCTGGATCTTAGGCTGGGGTAGAATTCGTAAACAAAATGTTCTTAAAATCAATTTTCACAAAACTCAATTAATTTAATCGAATAATATTTTTTTTTTTAATTAAATTTTCACTAATTTACAATTTAATTTACCACTAATTACTAAAAAAATTTAACACATTGTAAAATTATATTTTTTTTGCGACCATTTAAACTAAAATACAAAATACAAAAAAAAAAAACCTTCAGAATTTCCATAACGAATTTTCAAATGATCGTAAATTCGCGAAATTCTCGATTGTTTTTAAAAAATTTATTAGTTTTTTAATTAATTATTATTTAAATTTATTTATTTTATTTATTTTATTAATTTTACACTAGAAAATTTGAATTTTAATTGATTTTAATTAATTTTCACTAAGCACACGTCTTTCAATCGCAACCATAAAATTTAACTAAGAAAAATATGGGGCGGTAACTTTTTAATTATTAGAATTTTTTTTTTTTTTAATTTGTAATAACTGACAATTTGAATTTGAAAATATCGTTAGACTTAAATTAATTATTATTTTAAATTATAATTTAAAATAAAGAATTAATTATGAAATGGAGACGTTCTCATCATTTTTATGATATAAATTATTCAAATATTTTGTATTTTACATTGAGTTTTATGGCAGAAATGGTTCATTTTATATGATACGATTCATCTCTTATCTGAAATTCATATTCGAAATTTAAAATTTCATAATAATTCAATATAAAAAATAACGAAATTGTGGATCATCTGTGAAACTATATACTCCCATAACTTCCAGAATTCTCGAAAGTATTTTGGGCAACACAAATTTTATTTCATTTAACTATATATACACTCTGAGCAAGCTGTACACTAAAATTCAGAATTGTCTGTATATGATCACAAAACCAACTACTAATATAGCCTGACAAATCAAAACTTTTTAGACTTAAAATTTCACATATGCATTTTTAATGTTAAAAAGAAATCTGCTAAAAAAAACATTTTGATTTATTGAACAAAACAGAAATTAGTGCGATTTGCACTTAGGTTGGTACCAAAAGCATGAGACTGATAATTTGTGTTTGGATCAGCGAAAAATAAGCAAATAATGAAAGATATTCTTAGTACGGCCTATATGTTAAAAGGGTTGGTGGGCTCTGACAAGGTTTTAATCAAATTTATAGAAATTTTACCCTGACGAAGATATTCTAGAACAATTTATATAATAAAATTTCGATAATAATTTTTATTATTATGGAAAATTAATTAAATTTTTCTATATATTTATAATTAGAATTTTTCTAATTCTAAAACATCTGAAATCTGGTAAAAAATTTGTGACAAAAAAAAAAAAAAAATAACTTTGAACTTAATCTAATTTTAATTTCACTAACACGTGTTGGTTAAAGGTGTTTTTTTTTTTTTTTTTATTAAAAATAATTTAATTAGGTAATAAATTAATTCGTTTTCTGGCAAAAATCTTAATAATTAAATAAAATGTTTTTTATTTTATATAATTTTGTTTTTTTATTTTTTTTTTAGTTTCCAATTTTATCTAAATGCTATTATACTGTAGCCCTAATTGTACGTGCTGAAATCTATACTTTTTCATTCTATGGTCACAGTAAAGCTTTTATAGCCACAAGAAGAGTTTTCGTCTAGTGTTGCATATTTGAATTTATATTAGAAATAGAAATATAGAAAGATTTAAGGTCTATGCTGCCGTCCTATAAGAAAGAAAGTCACATTTCCATTTTACTAGTTTTTAGATATATAAGTTTTACGTTTTTTTATCTTACGCGCTTTCAAAATAAATTTTTATGAATAATTTCAAAAAGTAAATTCAAATTATAAGAAAATTTTTAAAGGATTAAGTAGAGAAAATGGATATATGACTTTTTTGCTTGGTATACGCACCCAAAAGAGAACTTACGAAAACTAAAGTATACACAAATAAGTAAAAAAAATTTCCTTGCGTTTGTTCACAAAGAAAAAATGTCATAGAATCCAAAAAATATTCAAAGATACTAAGGAAAAAAGTCTTATAAGCAAACAAATTTTGTCTATGTGACTTTTTATCATAGTAAAAGGCAGATAAGACTTTTATGTCTATAGGAAACACTCTAGAAGTGGTAGATATGACCATTTTACTTCAAGTTTTTGAGTCATTTGCAGTTGGAAATGGATCTTTTTAGCTTTAGCACAAAAATCAGAAACTCATTCATGGTTATAAATCTGCCCTTATCTCAATATTTGAATTTTGGAGTTTCTGACTTTCTTTCTTAGGAAGGCAGTATGGGATTACACCTTCAATTTTAAAAGTTGCTATAGAACTAATTATTATAACTAATTTTCAGAATTTTCTTTAGTTGGCTAGATGAGATTACCAAAGATGTGTGGGGGGTGGGGTGGATGGTGTGGTGATCAAGAGATTGAAATTAATTTAAGAACATCAGTCTTACAAAATTCGTAAGGAATGTGAGACACTGATGTCTTCTCATCATTATTGGCATATTCACAGCAAGTATAATTGGACGACTAAGGAACTGAGATGGTATATATAGTTCAGATGACAGTGTCCTGTGAGAAAGTTAATTATTTGGTTGCATTAAGGGACTCTTGATAAAAATATATATGCTTTCACTTATAAGCTTGACAATACTTTTTACTAATCGCAATGAGGTCGATATCAAAGTTAAACAGGCGACGATATTTTTTTTTTTGTATATTATATTCAAAGTTTGAGACTGTCTCTTCTACGGAGTTAACGTATACGTTCGAATTGTTTTTATTTATAATTAATTATAAATATTTCTTTTCTTTTTTTTTATATATATTTTAATAAAATTTATTTAAATTTTTTTTGCATTTTCTTTTAATTTTATTAATTTAATTTTAAATTAGATTTTATATAGATTAAAAATATAAAATTTAATTTTTTTTTTTTTCATTTGGCGGAAATTCATTAAAAATAATATTAAATTAGTTTCTATATATATTTTTAACCCATTTGAGCTATTTGGAATTATAAATAATCTTAAGAAAAAATTATGGTTTATAGAGAAATGTAAAATTGCCGGAATCATTTTAAATTTTCACTATGGATACCTATTTAAAATTAATTTACATTTTGTTTTTACCATATACTTAAAAATTATGATGACCTCGATAAACATTTATTCGATAAAAATATAATATTTAATTATAATATTTGGAAAATTTAATATATAGAGTGAAGTTTTTGATATAAGCGACCGTAGCTGAATCAATTATTTTATAAAAGTAGCCCATATAATGAAAATGGTCGCTAATCAACGAAAAAAAAAGGAATTAGATTAGTAAATATGCTCCAAATACAAACAAATTTGTCCATAATTAAATACTACAATGAATTTTTGATATAAACGACTTTGTTAATAGCGATTTTTGATAATAGCGATTCTCGATTATTAGTATAACCTTTTTTGAATGATGAGTTTTCGTTAAAATTCACTTTAAATTTAAATTGAAACTTAATTTTCTTTAAGCTCGTCGGAAATTAAGTTTAAGTTCTTCTAAATACGCGATAAATTTTCTGTCGTATCGCGTACAGCCAAATTCATTTTTTGTTCCATTGTGTAGACGACATTACTATTTTTTCTTTTACCGAAATTATTTTTCTTGTTCGTTTCATCGCTAATAAAATTTATTAAATTATGGATGACTTTATAATGGAAAAAATGAATTAAAAAAGTATACTATAATCGAGCGAGAGTCGCTAATTATCAAAAATCGCTATTATCGAAGTAGCTTAATATATCGAAAATTTAATATATACTTTAATTTAACAAAATTATCAATAATTGATTTACTTTTTAATCATTAAATAATATTTAAAGCTCGACAAAAAAAAAATAACTATAAAAAATTACAAATAAAATCGCTTTTTCGGTTAATTTTTGTATCAACCAAAAAATTTTTTGTCGAACAAATGTTTTTCGAGTATGTACATGTGTTTCGGGGCAAGTAATAATAATGTTAACGAAAATTATTTCTGGTAAACTTTCCGAAAATAAATAATTAAATTTTATTTAATGTTTAAAAAACGAAAGGGTTAAAATATATATAATTATGAAAATTGAATAAGTAATCAAGAAAAACAAAAAAAAAAATTGACACTTCGCCAAAACAAAAACAACAACATAATTTTGATTTTATGCCAACAATTTTTTTTTTTTTTTTAATTAGTTTGTTATTAATTTCAAAAATTAAATAAATTTTTTTTTTTTTACTTATATAAATCTAAAATCATGTCAAAAAAAAAAAATATTTTGAAATTATTTTTTTTGTTTTTTTATAATAAAAATTTAATAATATTTGAAAAAGCATGGCTGTTATTATATAAGTCGACTCGCTATTATGACTGTCACCTCGACAAAACGACTGCGAATGATTAAAGTTGATTTCATTTTTGAAAAACAAAATTCGAAACAATTTAAATTTTTTTGTTTTTTGAACAGTGTCCAGAGAGTCGTCCAGTGTCACAATCCAGAATCAAAACAGCGAATTAATATAAATGAACTGTCAAAACCGAGGCGAATGACAAGACGTCTTTAATTATAAGGGGGCTGGTTATCGGGGGCTGGTTCTCCACTAATAAAAATATACAATTTCTTTTTTCAATTTTTTTTTTTGCTTTTGGTTACTTTACCCAAAAATTCACATTTAAAAATTTAATTTTTGCTTGATTAATTACACTGGGCACTGGTGGGGGGGAGGGGCTGGATTTTGGTGGTTCAGTTTGTAATATTTTTATTTATTTAATTCGGTTACATTAAAAATGGAAATACTATACACAATTTTTTAAATGGATTTTGAATACATTTTTTTTATTCGTATCGTAGAATTATCAAATTTTTAAATTTAATTATATTAAGATAAATTTATTTTGTATATAATTTAATTCAACACAAATACAAAAAAAATATTAAACACTTTTTTTTTTTTTATATTATAAATGCAATCACATTGACCTCGACATATCTACTAAAAATGAAAAAAAAAAAAAAAAATTATAATCCTGAGTAAAATATTTACTATAAATATAATTAATATTAATTAATTTAGGTTGCGATATCCTTTGAAATAAGATCGAATAATTAATTAACACAAAAAAAAAACAAACAGAACAGAAAGTTTCTAACTGGCTAGGGGAAGACCAAAACTCGATGCTTGTTGAAAAAAAAAAAAATGAAAAAAAAAAAATGTATTTTGTTTTGAAATCTTCGTCCAAAGGATTTTGTTGGCCCGGAGAGTAATCTTTGTTAGGCTTTTATCACAGAATAGTATAGCAGTAATCTTAGAATGTCTTTATGGTGGGCATAATAACAGGGGCACTATTTCTTTGAGAAGATGGCTAAGAGATTGGAACTCACCATGATGGATTCATGTATATATAGAGCGGTGGTCAATGACTTCAGTATTATATATTCAAAAGTGACTGAACTGCATTTAAACAGGAGTAGATATCGTATTTTATGTAACTTGACTTGAGAAGTTAATATAGGAATCCAACGGTCAGGGAACTGCTAAAGTTTGTTAAGAATGAGGTGTGACTTGAAGAACCAGTTGATGATGGGAAATATTGTTGTTATTCTAGGTGATGGGCCTTAACTAAAAGCATTGTCAGAATCTATATTATATGAACTATATCTGAAATTATATACAGATATAAATTATAGATTAATAATTACAGAACTTGGGTCATTGCTCATTGTCCCAATAATAATTCACTGGGCCCCCCCAGGTATATTACTGACCTATTGTGACATTCTTCTAACTTTTAGCTCCATTTACCAAGTCCAAAATTATATGTGTATAAACCTGAGGTTTGGTATTTAATAGAACTGTGATGTGGATATCATTTTGTTCTATATACAAGAAATATGATTTATTTCAATATCGTTTCGGGGTGTACTGCTAGCCGATTTTAACACATAGACTGTTGGATGATGAGCTATGTCCAGTTTTTTGTGGTATAATTATGATTATATGTAAATTTTTGAAATCTCCTCCAAACTTTCGGAAAGCAAAATTGATTTGAGCTATACATTTTTCCGCTTTAATTCCTTGTAAAATAAATTTATATAATATCTAAAGACAATTTAACCGACCACTTAGAGTGCACAGCATTATCGTATATAATAAAATTTGTAATTAGAAAAGGAATTGGAAAACGAAATTAATATATATATAAAAAAAAAAAACTATATTTAATGTATACAGGGTGAGACTGTTTTTATTTAACTTGTAAATTATGTGTCATTAATTTTATAACGAATTTTATTAAGTTTTTATAATGTCTAAAAGGCCCCATACACAATCAAACATGTCATCAAACTTGGTGTGTCATGCAAAAAAGTGTTTTCCGCATACATCGTCACACATGTTGTCAAACATTAGTTCATTATTAAATTTAGAAGCGAAATGTCGGACATTTTTGTGTGTGTGCTTTAATAATTGACATACACACGCAATAATTGACGTTTAATAATAATTGATGTTTCTTGTGGTCTTAACAGGAAACTTAATTACTCGAAATACCAATAATAATGTTGGCCACATAAATATCTTCAGTAATTGTACTGGCAATATGATTTTTTGCTTTTTAAAACTTTGTTCAATTCGCACCTATACATAATATATAAACTACGAATGCTATTAAGGCTTTTCAGCATTTCTATATCCAATATTTTTTAAAACTCTATTTTTATATACTTCATCGCTTTTACATTTCCACAATTTTGGGATGTTCACGATATAAATTTAAAAAAATCTCGCCAAAATTAAATATTTAAATACTCTGTCGCCATGTTTATCATACAAAATTTTTCTGAAGAATAACGAATGTGTGACAAACAGTACCATACACTGTCTGTCACACATGTTGTCATACATGCTGAAAAAATCAAATTTGTTTAATTTGTATCAAACCGCATGACGAACTGTGTGTCACACCGACAAACATGCCCACATACGATCAAATCTATGCATGACAACATTGTTGTCCAACTCATGTTGGACGACAACATGTGTGATAAGTGTATGGGGCCTTTAAGATAATCCCAGTGCAAGAAAATGTCAAAATTATTGAATTTTAATTATGTTTTCATTTTTAAAATGGATACGTAAATAATCAGATCTACTTAAATTTTAGGATACGACAGATTTCGAAATCATTACACTTAGGTGATGCATTGTTTTGGCGTTGAATTCGGTCCATATTTTTAAAGACTGGCAATGTAGAAAAAATTAAAATACAACAACATTTTATATCTGTCAGTTCAAGTTGGCCCACCCTACATTTAGCAATTAATATTTTGGATTTTCAATATAAAGTTTTTAGTATTTGTAACAACAACAAAATATTTGTTTGATCAATATAGCGAATATTAAAGAAAGCATTTACCTAATAATAAATTTATGTAAATTTTTAAGTTTAAAATAACAACAACAACGACAACAACAACAAATTAAATTGCAAAATCTTATATCGTTTTTTATATTGCTATCACTTTCTTTAGTCAAATCAATATTTTAGTTAATAATATCAAAACTTTTAGACTAATTCATTTCAAGTTAACGCTACAGACAAGAACAACAACAACAAGAACAAAACTCTTTTGAAGAAGAGCATACAATCTTTAGCAGATCTCTGACTGGGAATCCCTATATCAACTCCTCAAGTCCATCGAACCGATAGTTACCCAAAAAAGCGATACCTACTTCTGCTCAATGCATAGGGCAAGTCATACAGCATATGGCTGATATCTTCCGCTACACTCAAGTCATGACATCTTCTCTACATGAATCTACCGTGGTGAGCTCCAATCTCTTGGCCATTTTGCCCAAGAGACAGTGTTCTGTTATTTGTATCCCACCGACATTCTCCAGGTTGCTCATATTCTGCGATAAAAGCATCTTTGTAATTTTAAGGTACCTCTCCGGCCAAAAACCTTTAGTCCACCACCTGACAGGTGTTGGTATTGGACCCAAATTACTTAAATCTGACATTAATTCTTCGGATAAAGTTGTATTATACATTTGTGTACATTATATATAGTTTTTGATAGTATGTAAATTAGCCTAATTTCCGACTTACTTTTAATGAAATTATAGTGTCACAAAAGTAAACCTGACATTTATAGAATAACTTTTAGACTTACAATTTTTTTTTTTTTTTTTTATATTATATAATGCTAACTTAATTTGGAAATGATCCTTTTAAAATCATTCATTATTTTTTTCTTTCTTATAATTCTTATACATATACACCGACACAAACACACACACACACACACATATTGTATATATATTGAAATATTATATTTTCTTAAATATTTATTTATTTCCCATCTCACAAACCCACCCCCATCCAACCCATCTCACACATAAACAACACAACAAAAAAATATATTTCAGGATTTAATTTTTTTTTTTTTTCGTTGTTCACTAATAAATATATGCATATAAACATACACACACACACACACACCTCCACCATATATAAAAAAAGGACACCGAGAACAGAAGATGAAGAAAAAATAATTTTTTTTTTTTTTTTTTTTTTTTTTACTTAGTTGTTGTTGTTGTACGTATATATGTATAAAGAAAATTGGATATTAGAAAAGAAATAAAACAACAACAAAAATATGTATATATTAAAAAAAAAAAGGAAAATTTTACCAGAGAGGTAAAAAGAAAAGTTGAAAAATAATAAAGCAAAAAAAAAAATTGGAAAAAATTTCCATACACAAATACAAACTAAAAGTATAAAAATATAAAAAAAAAAAAAAAAAAATCTTTACTAGATAGAAAATTTAAATTGTAAGGACTTTTTCTTAACATTATTAGGGTGGCGATGTTTTATATAGAGGGAAGAAAAAACCGTGGGTGGTGGATTTATACAGATGAATTTTGTATAAATAATTTTTTTTTTTCTTTTTTTTTTTTTTTTGCATATATGATAAAATTGAGAAGAAAAAAAATAATATCCTATAAATATTGAGCGAAAGGAATGAGATAATATTTGTAATATATAATTTTTTAAGGGATGAGTTTTTTTTTTTTTTTGGGATCATATAAATATAATATATGGAGAGAGGGGATGTTATAGTTTAGCCAAGCAGCAGTGGATGGTAAAACGTTATTTAGTAAATCTAACATTTAAAATGTAATAAAGAAAAATTTCTTCTTCTTAAATATTATTTATATAGTTATGGTGTGTGTACAAGGTTCTGTGTGTGGTTGAACTTTCGTCCAACCTTTAAGGCCCAATTTTAATGTGGGTGCAAACCTTTAGAGCAAATTTTCAAAATTTGTTCAACATATGGAAATCAATGAAAGCATAAACACAATGCTATCGGTCACCGCTAAGGAAACAGCCAAGATTGAACAATGTTGAATATTAACCGACCAGAGCGCTAGAGAATTTTTAATAAAAGAGACGAATTTTAAATTTGACTGACATTTTTTCATATATATAGTGACATTTTAAATATAGAAGATTTCAAGCAAAATTTTTTAATAATATAATTATTTTCTCAGCCACCGCCAGCATTGCGTTTGGACCTTGGACCTTAAAGATGTCAGTTATATAAGATCGATTTTGATATTTCAATTATAAGCCGGTTTTATATAGCATATTCGGTCATCGAATTGATATTAACTGCGATATGACGACTTCTTATCTTCATACGATCCATCATACCTTTCTGTATGGCATCACCACTCAGCAAGTGTAAAACAGTTTTTTTTTTTTTTTAATGGAAAAATTGTGACATTCAATCGCCAGGGTGTATTATCATCGTTCACTGTCCAGGAAAAGAACTATTTTGTAGTTTTATTTCTCAAAGAGAAATCAAGAAGTACGGCTCCTAACAAACTTTTCTCATACAGGACACTGTCATCTGACACTACTATATGCCATCTCAGTAAATTTTGACAGTTTCATATTATCTATATACTTGTATATTAGGATATGGAATCATGATGAAGAGACAGCCTTCGATTTCATTTGCGAATGTGTATTTATATAGGACTGTAGTTTAAGAGATTTCAATCTCTTGTGTCATTGGATGATTTTCCGGTTCCAAATACCTTTGGATATCTCCATCCAAGCCTCACTTTAAAAAACAATTTGAGCTTTTCTAGTTATATACAAAGTCTAAAATTTAAGAGTACTACAAATATGGCTATATCATTTGTATTTGAATCAATTGGGCCCCAGCTCTTACATAAATGTTTCTATAATTCTATATTATTTTAAAAGTACACAGAGTATTGAGAAATCTTAATAAGTGTCCGGATTAGAAATTGATCAGTCAACTTAATTACATAACGTTTTAACAAAACTTAAGGTGAATTCATTGTTTCGTTCGACTTGACGAACTCATTTCCGAAAGATTATCATAAAATGCACCGCACTTTTATGACGAAACGATGAACTACTGTATTGAGAGAAATCAGTTCGACTTAAAAGCGACGAAACAGTGAATCCACCTTTAGAGTTAAATTTTTTTTTTTTTTTTTTTTTTTCGTTACTATTATAACGAAAAATAACCGACGTAACGAAAAAATAAAGATATCGCAAAAAAAAATATTTTGAATCCCTGATTGTTAGTACAGTATTATGTATGTATTATGTATATGGAAAAGGAGAGTGTGTTGTAAGGAAGAGAGAGGTGAATACCCGATATATTTTATACAGGGTAAAATAGTGTGTAAAACCGTAAAAGCATAACTACTAAATTTAAAAGGAAGACTAACAACAAAAAAAAAATTAAAAAAAGGATATTATGTGCTGAGATGTAAGGACGGCGGGGATGAATGAAGGGAAAGGCAAATATGTATATGAGTTTTTTGTACTTACAATTTATATACATTTATGTACACAAGTTTTTTTTTTTTTTTAATACCTAATGTGACGTTTACGTATAAAGAATATATAAGAAAATTTAAGACTTGTTCTTAATATTTTCCATTCTTTTACATATATATAGAGCAGTTATGAGATATCGTTTCAATGTATTTTCTTTTTTTATGATGTAGAGTAACAGCATAAAAAAAAAAAAAAAAATTAAAATATGAAAATATGAAAATTTTCAATATTAATATGAAAATTGAAAATAAATATTTTAATATAATAAATTTATTTAATTAAATAATTTTTTTTTTTTTTTTGAAAACATAAAATGTACATACATACATCAATCAACGGAATATATAAAGATAAAATATAACATATAAATTCTAATATTTAAATTATTAATGTATAGGTGCCAGGAGGACATACCTGTAAGGAAACAAAGAGGCAGACTGCCTTGCAAAAACTGGGCTCAAGTACGAAACTAATTGGACCATCAGAACCGGTAAACCCAGAGGACACCACAACCTCGCTTTATGCAAATGGATTGAACAAAGAGCATAAGATCTACCTGAAACAATCTACCAGGACTCACTAATATCAAAAAATAAAAAAAATTCATAAAACCTATAAAAAAATAAAAGTGGAAGATACAATATAACACTCAGCAAAAATATAATCACCTAAAAATATAATCACAACGATTGACCTATCGCTGCTCCTATGCTACCCATTATTTTAACTATAATGCGATTCCATTTATATAGTATATTGATTTTGGTTATGGTGTATGTCATTGCCGAACTTTTTGGTTATTATATATAGTAATATAAAATTTAAAACCAAAATATTTTATACAATTTCGATTTAGACCATGGCGTTTTGAGTGTTCTTCGGCTATAAACATATGATATTTTGTTAATTAAAAACTAAACTTTTATTTCGCTCAGGACATCCCGAACCTTAGCTGTTGTTGAAATAACAACCTCAATTATTGCATCAATCAGTTACATAATAAATATAGTTTCTATATAAATATTAAAAAAAAAATTTAATATATAAATAATATCTAATATAAATGTGGCCAACATGTAAAGAGTAAGTCATGTCGAAAATTGAAAATTATCAGGAATATAGACCATACAACAAATCTCAAAAATTTTGAAAACTATAAATATTGCATGAATATAGAACAATTCATTTTAACACATTTATGTAAATTATACTATGGAATTTTAAAAATTATCCTAAAAGTTGGATATAGAGCACTTATTCAATATGGAATATCTCTATATTCTATCCATATTAAACATAAAAACTAATCACGGAAATTGATTCCTCGTAATTTTTTACATAGAATTATATATTAAACTCATTTTTACCCTAGGTGGCGTGTAGTACGTTCTAGTTTAGCGATTTATATATGATATTTATATTATACAAGGCATTTTGTGAATAAGTAAATAACTGAATTTTTGAACAACCGAGAAAAACCTAATTTTTCATGACCTTTTAGAATAAATATTTGTGTTTATAAGTATTTAACTATCCTTCATGAAATTGTCACATAGTTAAAAACTATGGCATAAACTGAACATATATTTTGTTTATATGAATAATTTTATATGCATTTAAAAATTACAATAAGTTGTTAAAAATTTAATTATAAGATAAACTTATTAATTTTTTTGCTGTCATATTCAATAATTTTATATTGTTAAGTGGGAGTTATTGCGTTTTCTCTCAAATATCATTTTGCATTTTGGTTTATACTTATATAAGTAAAAGTTTCTATGTAACAAAATCTTTTCCAATTTTAATAGATTACAATAATTAATTTAATTCATTTTTCGTAAAAAAAAACGAATTTAACCAAAAACGTAAGATATTTTACTTATTCACGTAAGTTATTTACTTATTGGTTATATTAAACCAACCAATTAAAAGGGTTTTATATACAATTATAATAATTAATTTTAATGAAAACATATAGAACAATTGGACCTATAAAACACCATATATATATATATATAACAATATATGTATTTACATATATTTAGAGAAAATTTTCATCATCATCATTGTGTAAATCTCATTGAAATTTGTGTTAATTTATTCATGCGCAATTCTATATACATAATTTTCTTCTACTATGGATAAATCGTTTCCGTGTGATATCTTTTTTGTTGTTGTTGTTTTTTTATGTATATGTATATAAATGAAAAATAAAATAAAAAAAAAAAATTATTAAATTTTCTTTTATTATTTTTTCATAATTTTTCACATTTTCTCGTTTCCGGTCTTTTTTTTATATATATATAATAATAATAATGATGATTAAATCTACTATATATGAAAATATCCTTTTTAATTACTTCAGTTTTTATTTTTGACTCATTTTATATATAATATATTTTGTTATATACATTTATATATATATATATACATATACTGCAGTCCTAAGAAAGAAAGTCACATTTCCATTTTACTAGTTTTTAGATATATAAGTTTTACGTTTTTTATCTTTCGCGCTTTCAAAATAAATTTTTATGAATAATTTCAAAAAGTAAATTCAAATTATAAGAAAAGTTTTAAAGGATTAAGTAGAGAAAATGGATATATGACTTTTTTGCTTGGTATACGCACCCAAAAGAGAACTTACGAAAACGAAAGCATACACAAATAAGTAAAAAAAATTTCCTTGCGTTTGTTCACAAAGAAAAAATGTCATATAAAATCCAAAAAAATATTCAAAGATACTAAGGAAAAAAGTCTTATAAAGAAACAAATTTGGTCTATGTGACTTTTTATCATAGTAAAAGGCATAGATAAGACTTTTATGTCTAGGAAACACTCTAGAAGTGGTAGATATGACCATTTTACTTCAAGTTTTTGAGTCATTTGCGCAGTTGGAAATGGATCTTTTTATAGCTTAGCACAAAAATCAGAAACTCATTCACGGTTAGAAATCTGCCCTTATCTCAATATTTGAATTTTGGCGTTTGTGACTTTATTTCTTAGGACAGCAGTATATGTATATATATATATATACCATTTATAAGAAATTTTATATAAAAATGGGTGGGTAGTTAAATAAATAAGAGATTCATCTCTAATAATATAATTGGATAGATTTTTTCCTAATTTACTTTTGGGGGGGTATAATAATAATAATAATAATAATTGTTTTATATAAATAGACAAAAATTATATATATCTATCTCAATTTCTTTATGTTTTATCTCTTTTTTTATTTATATATTTATTTTACATAACATTTTTAATTAGCACAAAACAAATCCAGTCATTGCGTATTTTAAAAAACAAATAATCTTGCTTTTTGTTTTAATAAGGGCGTGTTTTAAGGGTGTAGTTTTGCTATTAATTTATATAAATATTAATTATAAATTTTATTGGTATATAATTCTCCGTCATTTTGTAAAAAATAAATAAATACTATATATATAAAAAAATAGAAAAACCATATCAAAACCAAAAGTATTTTAATGGTTTTTTTGTTTTAATCTGGGGTGGATGGGGCAGCCTTAAAGCCCATGGACAATAAATATATAACAATTTCTTTGAAATCTAGAGTAGCACAAAATGAAATCTTTAATATTTTTATTGTATGTTTTATATATATAGTAAAAATGAAGATTTGTAAACATAATTTTTGGTTTTTTACCTAAAAATATGATTCTTTAAATAAAAAAATCAATAAAAAACATTATATGTATCTAGATACATTTTTGATAAGATACACACGACGGTATTATGACCGGGGTCGTCTGATAAATTTTTTTTTTTTTTTCATTTTTCATATAACAGGTCACAATAATATATAAGGATATATATATAAAAAAAAAAAAAATAGTATAGAAAAATGGATTTACTGACCTAACGCACTTTTATATTTATACCTTTTTTTTTTTATTATTATTATTATTATTTTTGTGTTATTTATTTATATAAATATATAATAAAAACATAAAAAACATAAAAAACATAAAGAAAAATAAAGAAAATATTAAATTTATAAAAAAAATTCTTGTCGTTTTTCTCATAGAATTTGAAATATATTGTATATTATAAATGTTTTATTTAAAAGGGGGCGGGTTAAGGATAATAAAGTTTTATAGAAAAAAAAACCTTGATTTTAAAATATAAACTAAAATATGGAAATTATTAAAAAAATTATCATCCAGATATTAATAAACCTTAATTAAAATCCTTTCTTTATGAATGAGGATGGTAACACTAAACGAAAATTAAACAAATTTCTTTAAAAAAAAAAACCCCCCTATCGATATAAAAAATTGAAAATTGAAAATTTAAAAATTGATCTAATATTTATGTAAAAAAATATTGACAGTTTTCCAGGAAAATCATAAAATTTTGTTATAGTTTTTATGAAAATATATTTCAAAATAAAATCATTGTTAATTTTTGGTATAGTGGCAGATCAGCCTTGCAAAAATTATATGGCATCACAAATACAAAAAACTTATGATCCCATATATATAGAGACATATATATTCTGGGGCCGGGTAAACCAAGAGGACAACATTTCAATTTCACTTTACGCAAAATGAATTGTAACAAAAAATTCAAAAAATACCAGACAAATTAACCCATCAGGACATTCAATTACAAACTTCATGATAACGACATAGTCCTTTGAATTATATATATATATATAACCTACTCAACAAAATGAACTTTATACTCTAGAAATTTTACTCCTACATCATCCTCTCTGTCATTGTGAGGCATATATATTAGTAAAGTTGGAAGACAAATATTTCTTATAGGTAAAGATTTCCTTACCAATATCCGGAAAAATTGGCGAACATATCGTCGTGTGAGAAGCGAATTGTCGTAAGCGTTAGATACGTCAATTTTAGAGTACTGATATAGGAAGATAGAGAATTTAATTATTTATCACCTTGTGTTCAGACGTTTTTGGTTTGAAAATATCTTAATTACTTTTTAATTGAAATTCAAAATTGTTGTAAGTTGTATTTATGAAAAATAATTAACTGCGAAATGTTGTATATACATTTTATACAGTATTTTGGTGTTGTAGATTAGTACATCCTATAAATTGCAAAATGTTGTATATACATACTGTGTAGGGACAAATTTTTACTATAGATTTCATTATTATGTAATATTCAAATTGTTGTATCTTTTTGATACGACAAATTTAAAAATAAATTACTATTAACTTCTAATTATTGTATGTTAACTACATATACAACATTTTGTCGTCTAAAATAAATTGTTGTATCTAGAACAAAATTTACTTTTCCATTATAGATTTAAATACAAAATTAAATTATCGTAAAGTTTGTCGTGCATCACAAAAATTAAACTATAACAATCTTCCAATTTTATTTTAAACCAAAGTAATTATTGTTTTAGTTAGCTAAGTAATCCATCTTTGTAATAGAGCATTAATTTATTGGAGTTACAATATTATTTCTTGAGATACAATGCATTTAAGGACTCAGCAAAAATTTTTAAAAAAAAACTTCACATTCATTTATCTCGGAACTTGATTTTTGCAGTTACGACAATTCGCTTCTCACACGACGATATATGGCCTCGCTTAAAAATTTCAAAGTTTCTTTAAATTTTATTAAATATGGTAAGATCTGTAAAATTGGTTTCTAAAAAGTATAATTAAATATGAAATGGTTAAAATTTAAGTTTCCTTAAAATTATAGTTTTCTTTGGAACGATGGATGGGCCGGGGTGTATATAACCATATAATAATAATTAAATTACAATTTTAGGATATAAAGATAACTATAAATAAAATCAATGATTTATATATAATTATAATTATTATATATAAAGTCTTTTAAATAGTCTGGAAAATGCGTTAAGCTTATATAAAGAGTACAAAGAAAATATTCGCCGGGTATTAAATTCTAAATTATCGAATTTTAATTTTACTTTGAAGTTTCTATAGTCCTTCGTCCTTCTTATATATATATATATATATATATATATTATATATGTATAATATAAGTTAAAAAGTGCCTAAATAAAATTTATAAAAGATTATAATAGAATCCGGATCATCAGCATAATTTTCTAAGGCAAATTTAACAAAATGAAAACTAAAACTATTTATTTGTTATAAATACAGTAAAAGGTCTTTAATTTCGGAATGGTAATGGGGGGGATAGTCTTTTCGAAAAAAAATGATTTTTATCCGAATTAACGAATTTCACTTAGATCGGGTTTTTAAAACCATAAAAAAACAGTCATATAGCAATAATAAAAATGCCACAGTAAAACTGATGGGAATTTAATTTTTGACTTCTCAAAATGTCAAATGAACACTTGGAAAATCCCATAATTATTTCCAAAAAATAACCGAAATAATAATAAAAAAAAATGATTTTGACATTATAGGAAAAAATTTGTTATTACACAGAGAAAATTATGTTTGTAATTATTATTTTAACGTATATATGTAAATAAAATGCGTTAATGGATGCGACATTTACAGAATTAATATATTAAAGTGTAAATAATAAACGTCATTATTATAAGGAAATAAATAAAATTACATTTTAGTAAAATTTTCAATAATTTTGCACAATTATAAAATAGAAACCAGAGAGCGATTTCCCTGTAATTCGGAAAAACCTCTCTAATTCGGAATATTATTATTTTTTTTCGTCCACCCGCCGAATTAATGAGCTTTCACTGTATATAATATAATTTAATATGCATTTAAAATAAAGGATTATTCCGGGTTTTAATAAAGAAACATTATTTTTGCAATACCCAAAAAAAAATAATAAGGACAATGTTCAATTTCAAGGACAACAAAAATATGTTTTGTATATTTATCTGTTTATATGTATATGCGTATATATATATATTAACATATATATATATATATTCTACAAAAATTTTTTTTTTATTGTTTTTGAGTTTTTATCAAATTCGTTATTCATCAATTTTATTACATTTCTATATGTATTTTTATGTATAATATCTTTCATTTTCACGGTCTAATAAACTTAAAAATAGACAAAAGAATATTTTATTATTTCCTTGATTTACAGGATATTAGAAATTCAGTAAAAAAAAAAAAAAAACCATCAGCCCAACAACAAAACGATAGTTCTTATCTTGATAAAATAGTTTGATTAAATTTGAATTCATACATAAAAACTATAAATATATAAAATACGACGTCAAAACAAAAAACAAAAAAAAAAACCAAACGTTTTTGAACATTGGGTATACGTTTTATACGTGCACTGATATAGAAAATAATTGGCAACCCTTCGATTCATCAATAAAAGGAAAAAGAGCTAATTGGTATTTTAAGTTTTTTTTTTAGTTTTATAATAGGTTTTTTTTTTTGTTGTTGATATTTTATCTTTAAAGTCCTTCATTTTATCCTTTTGATCAAATTGTATACATTTATATCGATACCCTCCCGGAAGAATGTATTAAGCGACAATATTTGCAAAAATCAATTTTTTATCATATTACATATAGTAAATTTTCGATATAACCTACTTTGATAATAGCGCGACTTTTGATAATTAGCGACTGTCGCTCGATTATAGTAAACTTTTTTAATTCATTTTTTCCATTATAAAGTCATTCATAATTTAATAATTTTTATTAGCGATGAAACAAACACAAGAAAAATAATTTCGGTAAAAGAAAAAATAGTAAGTCGTATCGCGTACAGCCAAAATGAATTTGGCTGTACGCGATACGACAGAAAATTTATCGTATTTAGAAAAACTTAATTTCCGACGAGCATACTGAAAATATATAGAAGAAAATTAAGTTTCAATTTAAATTTAAAGTGAATTTTAACGAAAACTCATCATTGAAAAAATGGTTACTATAATAATCGAGAATCGCTATTATCAAAAGTCGCTATTAACAAAATCGTTTATATATATCGAAAATTCATTGTAGTATTTAATTAGGGACAAATTTGTTTGTATTTGGAGTATATTTACTAATCTAATTCCTTTTTTTTTTCGTTGATAGCGACAATTTTCATTATGGGCTACTTTTATAAAATAATTGAATCAGCTATACGGTCAGCTAAATTATAGTAATTCTATGCGTAAGTCTCGACAAAATCACCTAAGTCATTTTATTCAAAACAATTTTTTTTTTCACTTAAATCTTCACTTGTCTCTTTGCTATATTAACACACCTAAATCCAGTTTGTTGTAACGTAAATCCACAAAAAGAAAATGGATTTTATTACTCATAAAAAACTAATTATACAAAGTTCATTTTACTGTAAGTCCATTACGTGTAAATGCAAAAATGACTTATGTACTTTTGGCCAGACGGTATATATATATAATAGAATTGTTAGGTTAGCTATATAATTGTTAATCTTTTGAGGGGGTGGGGGGAGTGGCGGAGAAGACGTTCAACTCAAAACTGAAAATATCGGCGCTAGCTCTAAGAATTGACTCAGGCTCTTGAAAATGAGTATCCCCATATTAAGACTTTAAATGATTTTAATTCATATAAAATTCAGTATTGGTTTTAAGTTGTAATGAAATGTGGAGGGAGGGTCAAGGACCGATTTGGGCTGTAGTGCGCCATTGCAAAATCAAATAAGTATTGTATGGGCAACTGTTATACAATTCAAGAGCCAAGTGTATATTGACTCTAATAAAACAGTGTAAATTTTGTACCAATATAATTCATGATTAGATAAACATAAATATTTTTTTTTTTTTTTCAAAGAGATCCTTAGCGGGTATCGATATTACAAATGTTTTCTTTTGTCTATTTTTAAGTTTAACGAAGTTTCCACCAATATTAAAGATCCATCATATAAAAAAGGATCAACTGAAATCAAATGTGCTTTATTAATAATTTTGATTATTTATTTGATGCATTTGGAAAATTCTTATTGGGGGGTGGGTGGTTTGATGAAAATATTGATATTGACCACCTATACCAAATTCACGGTACTATACACAAAAGTGAAATCCGGTATTTCGAATTTTTTGTTTTTTTTAAAGGTTCTGTTTAAATTATTTATGATATTTTTTTTTTTTTTTTTAATTATTTATGTACGCATTTTCAGGACAAAATCATCTCTTAAGTCAATTAATTCATTATAACGGATAACCTATGAAAAATAATTAATTATATTTATAAAAAAAAAAAAAAAAAAAACTGATTTCTTTTTATCAGTAAAGTTTAAAGATATGAATCTAAAAAAAAGTTTTCGCGTCATTATTATTTTAAAGATTTTTTGAAATAAAATTATTTGTTATAGAAAATCATTTCAAAACATATCGTCGTCCAAGTATTTAAGTGCCTCATTCGGAAGAAAAATTCCGAATTTGTATGGTGTATGAGGCACTGTTCCGCGCAATGTACTTAGTAATTTGGAATCCACACCCACTAAAAACACCTCCCTTTTAATTAAAACTATACATAGTAAATACTATAACCATTAATTTATTTCTGAAATCTTAGAATTATAATTTAACTTCGATAGAACACCCAATGCCCATATATGTAACCTCAGTGTATTACAAATAAACCAAATCGAAATGGTTTATTAGTTCTTTTCAATCTTTCTGATTTGGTTTTGACAATCAAGAAGTTTGACTATTAATGCCTCAACATTGATATGATGCTGTAAATGAGCTTCGTGCTTACCAGCAACTTTTTTTTTTATATTTCGCTGACTAATATACTTTCTGAATTCCGAAGGCAGCATTCGATATATAGATTTCGGACAAATCTGAAGGCAGCATTCGATAGATCTCGGTTTTTTTTTTTTTAAGTATGGTCCTAAGTCATTTTTGGTATAAAAAATGCATATGAGGCACTTAAATACTGGGACGACGATATATATAACTATTTAAGGATAAATAAAAAAAAAAAATTTAAAATTTTAAATTATAATTTTTTAAATCGAAAACGAACAGAAAAGATAACACAACAAAAACAAAATGCTGCAAATCAATGCAGCATTTTTTTTTTTCAATACCTTGTATATATATATATGTATATTTAAATTATCTATCTATAGTTTTTTTATGCTTCGTAATAAACTGGCGGTAAAATATGCAGTCGCGCAAAAGTTATCACCAAGATTGGCGAGAACAATAGTTTTTGTTTCTGTTACCTTATTTTTTTTTTTTATATATATATAAATGATATGTATATATATATATATATATGTATATATATTTAAATATTTTTTTTTTTTTTTTTTTATGTTGTTCTTGATATCAAAAACTTTTGTATTGTATTGTTTTTCCTTTATATGTTTTCCAGGAAATTTGAATCTATAAGAACTCAGATTTAATGGATTTTTTTTTTTTTTTGTTTCTTCAAGGATACCTTGTAACAATGTTGTATTAATTCTTATATATATATATCTATAGAGAGAGAGAGAGAGACAGAGATAACGAAACAATAATATTTAAAAAAAAATGATCCTTGGGCATATAGTAAAATTTTAATAACCATATCGTCAACAGCCAGTAAAACTTTAATAATAATAAGATTTTAAGCATTTACTAATTAGGCAATTACCATTCGAATTATAGAGCTCTAACTACCATATCTCAAATGCATAATATCTTAAATAAAACTTATAGAATCACAAAACTAAAACATTTCAATTTGTCTTGGCGAACGTACCTTTCCCCATAACCAATTTTACACATCATCATCCCAGCCCACTGTCAAAAGCATAAATACAATCTATACTATGGGTATAAATTTGGTTTTGATGGATCCCAGGACAAGGAAAAAACTATACTGACATTGACATATTATGCGGTGTATAACTGACAATTTTATATCGAGGTTAGTGCGATTCGCGCACTTAGGCTTTTCTATAGTATTGTAAATTATATAATTTAAATTATGTATAATCAAAAATTAAAACATCATTAAAAAAAATATAATAACTTCAAGAAATTGTTCTACATATAATAAAAATGGAAACGGAAAGTAATTATTCAAAGCATTTGTACAATTAAAAACTGAATCGTCTCAAATATTTTAGAAATCCAGTTTGGATCAGTTTCAATTTAATGCCCACTAATTTTAAATTATACAATCAATAAAAATTTGTTTTTATTAGGACGCTTTCCAGTAGTGACTTTGTCTAAGGGTGGAAAAAAAAAACACAAAAGACGATTAAGCGATACCGGATAAGCGGCGACGTGTAAACGATACCACCGGCTTAATTTTCAATAACAATTAATAATTTCGTAAGGTTAATATTGATCCACTTGTAATTTTATTTCAATTACTCGTAAAACCATTAAATTAAATCAAAGTTTTGACGACGTACTTATTAGCTTGCTCACAAGTGTATAGTTAAATGAAATAAAATTTGTGTTGCCCAAAATACTTTCGAGAATTCTGGAAGTTATGGGAGTATATAGTTTCACAGATGCTCCACAATTTCGTTATTTTTAAATGGAATTATTATGAAATTTTAAATTTCGAATATGAATTTCAGATAAGAGATGAATCGTATCATATAAAATGAACCATTTCTGCCATAAAACTCAATGTAAAATACAAAATATTTGAATAATTTATATGATAAAAATGATGAGAACGTCTCCATTTCATAATTAATTCTTTATTTTAAATTATAATTTAAAATAATAATTAATTTAAGTCTAACGATATTTTCAAATTCAAATTGTCAGTTATTACAAATTAAAAAAAAAAAAAATTCTAATAATTAAAAAGTTACCGCCCCATATTTTTCTTAGTTAAATTTTATGGTTGCGATTGAAAGACGTGTGCTTAGTGAAAATTAATTAAAATCAATTAAAATTCAAATTTTCTAGTGTAAAATTAATAAAATAAATAAATTTAAATAATAATTAATTAAAAAACTAATAAATTTTTTAAAAACAATCGAGATTTTCGCGAATTTACGATCATTTGAAAATTTGTTATGGAAATTCTGAAGGTTTTTTTAAAATGGTCGCAAAAAAAATATAATTTTACAATGTGTTAATTTTTTTTTAGTAATTAGTGGTAAATTAAATTGTAAATTAGTGAAAATTTAATTAAAAAAAAAATATTATTCGATTAAATTAATTGAGTTCTGTGAAAATTTGATTTTAAGAACATTTTGTTTACGAATTCTACCCCAGCCTAGATCCAGAAATCAAAGTGAGTTTATTTCCCAAAAATTATTATTATTTTCATATTAAATTATCAGTTATAGTTTAATTTGTTGTCCGCTTATCAAGTCGATGTAATTTTTATTTTGGAAGTTTTGCGCAGGGAGCCTTCAGAATCATATATAAAAAATGATTGTGGGTCGTCAAAACTTTGATTTAATTTAAGGGTTTTTACGAGTAATTGGAATTTTTCTTTAAGAACATCTCCAACTTGATAAATCGAATCCCATTATTCGCGTGGTGACCAAAAAATTCTTAGTTCATTGTTACTTGCTAGTGCGGTATTTATAGGTTAATTCCATATAATAAAATACGGAATTAATATTATCAGAAATTGTATAACCTAATATTAAAATTTGACATTATGGTGGCGATAAAATCCTAAAACGCTTTCAAAACAAAAAATAAGATACAATTTATGAGAATTTATTGAACCAAGAAACAAAAAGAAAACATAATTAAATTAAGAAAATGTTAAACTTTGGAAAATTTTCCAACTTTAATTATATAAACTCTGGAAATTATATAAAAAATAAATAATAAATAAACGGTGCACGTAATTTGAATGAATGCACTTAGATTGTAAGTTCAGAATTTTCCTTCTTTTATACAGTTTTAAGTAGAAAAATAATTATGAAAATTATATTATTAAAAATTATATTCCATATAATAAAAATTTGAATTGCGAGTATTTATAAATTTTGTTTTATAATTTTGTTTTTCATTTTTGTCATGAATGAATATAATTATTTTAAATGTAATTATTAGTAATTTTTATATATTCTTTATTAGTTTGAGATCCCTTTATTAATTATACTTGAAAACAAAAATAATTAAATTTAGATTAGATAAATAAGGGGCCGTTAAGACCAAATTACGACCTAAAGGTATTTATTGTGCCTAATACGCTATACTAATATTTGATCAGTTAATATTCAGGCTTTCTATAAAACATGCTTCGGCGAGGGCTTATAGATGTATAAGAATTTTGTTGGGGAGCTACAACCTTGAAATCCTATAGAAAATGATTAAGAATAAAAAGTTAACATTCAAATAATTGGACGGCTAAGAATTCGGTTCGTTCATGCTTCACTGTATAAAAGACGGATACGTATTTTAAAATCGCGAACCCCCAGAGTATTATAACAGCTATTCTATAATCAAAAATTGAATGACACATTAGATACGTTTTAGTAGGTTAATCCCAGGATAATCTTACGTTAATTTTACGAAAGGATATTTTTTTAGCTAAAACGAGCAAAAAAAACTCTTTAATTAATCGTCAGCTTATTTCATTACAACCTGTTTGAATATAAATTAGTTTTATCATACCCAGCTGGAAAAAAAGTATACCATATAAAAATATACGCGTTTAGTATTCGCTATTGCTGGGCGAATATTCCAGAGTTTCACATGATGATGATATTCTGTATACTCTTGCTAGGTATATGGAATAATAATTGTGCTTGCAATTAAACATTAGAAAATTAGTTTATGGGTGAAATGCGTTTCATGAATTTATGGGTTGTCAGACTAAGATTATAACAAATTTTATATAATTTTTTACTTGCATATTGAATTTTATTTTGTTTTGTTATGCACATTTAAATATTTTTTTTTTTTTACAAATTAGATATTTAATATTATTATAATTATTTAATTGATTATAATAAATTTTACTATTCATCGCGGTTATATATATATAATTATTTCAAATATACAATTCTATTTAACATGCGGGAATATTTCCATATAAAATTATAGTTTTATTATACGAATGTTTGGAAAATTAAGTTTTAAATTTGAAATGTATTCTAAATAACATAATGTAAAACTGGGTTAACGTTTTCATATTATATTAGTTAATAATTAATAAATTACATTTTTTATATAATTTTAATTCAATTTTTGATGTAGAGGATTGAAAACGAAATGACTGATCGACTGGGTTTTATTCTGCCGTCCTAAGAAAGAAAGTCACAAACGCCAAAATTCAAATATTGAGATAAGGACAGATTTATAACCGTGAATGAGTTTCTGATTTTTGTGCTAAGCTATAAAAAGATCCATTTCCAATTGCAAATGACTCAAAAACTTGAAGTAAAATGGTCATATCTACCACTTCTAGAGTGTTTCCTATAGACATAAAAGTCTTATCTGCCTTTTACTATATGATAAAAAGTCACATAGACCAAATTTGTTTGCTTATAAGACTTTTTTCCTTAGTATCTTTGAATATTTTTGGATTCTATGAGATTTATTCTTTGTGAACATACGCAAGGAAATTTTTTTACTTATTTGTGTGTATACTTTCGTTTTCGTAAGTTCTCTTTTGGGTGCGTATACCAAGCCAAAAAAGTCATATATCCATTTTCTCTACTCAATTCTTAAAATTTTTCTTATAATTTGAATTTACTTTTTGAAATTATTCATAAAAATTTATTTTGAAAGCCCGAAAGATAAAAAACGTAAAACTTATATATCTAAAAACTAGTAAAATGGAAATGTGACTTTCTTTCTTAGGACGGCAGTATTATAAGCATACTTTTCTGAATTCGGTTCCCGAAATCAAGGTATACATAGAGACTATCTAAAAATATGTTTACGTTATAATGCGTTTCTCGGTCTATAACTTATGATAGAACTGAACAGATTAACCCCCATAAGGCAATAAGGTTATTTAAATAAACAAAATAAAAGTTCGTATAATTACGAACTTTCGTATACTTATTTTGCACTAGTAACTCAATTAATTTTTCTTCTTCTTAAATCCTATTACTCCTGGGGTGGAGGATAGGGCGGCGTCAGTGAAATATTTCTATCTTGTACGATTCCTTTTGTTATCAACTTAATTTCACTCAATATGTTTCCTGGGGACTTTGTAATTTATTTGTCTATTGTTCTGTTCCAAGTGTTTTTTTGGGGCGACCACGTTTCCTATTTCCCTGTGTGTTTCATTCCAAAGCTTGCCTATACATATTTCATCATGATCCTTTCTTAGTGTGTATGCCCATAATCCAACTTCAATTCCTTGATGCTTTGATCTCAATTACAACTATGGTTTTTGTTGGTCAAAAGATGGATAGCTTGCGATGTCTGAAAAGAATTTACTTTTGTGTTTAAAACTATATACCAAAACTTCTTTTTTTTTAAAAAAAAAAAAATAAAGTTACTTTGAGAACACAATCCCTTCTTCCCCCATACACAAATATATATATATTAAAATCTCAATGTTATATCGCTGCAAAAATTTACATAATCTTTTATTTGTTAATCGCTTTTACAAAAAAAAACAAAAAATGATTTTTTAATTGAAATAACAAATTGCTTAATTATACTTAAATTTTGTATTAAAAATTCAATCCCGTTTATTGACATATACACAACCCACCGCCTACAAAACCATATTCCTATACCTATATAACCTCCATGCATATACCCAAAAATAATTTATTATTAATATAGTCCTTGATATTATTTTGTATATATATAAATTTTTGGATTTTTGAGCTCTGATAAGAGTTACAAAAATATCGAATTGATGATGATTTTACTCTTATATAAATTAACAACACCCCTTTTTTGTTGTTGTTGTTGTTGGTTTTCGCAGCTTTTTAACCCGACTAACAACATAAAAAAAAGGGTTATTTATTTAATATTATTCAGTTCGTTGTTAGTGCCATTGGTAATATTCTAATTAGGATATTGTATTTATAATAACATTCATGGTAATTTGTTAGATATATAATATACTATATATATATATATCAGTGATGTTTTATTTCGGTGTTCATGGTGTACACTGCATACCCAAATAAATTGATAGATATACTTTTGTACACACACACACACACACCATCCTGTTAATATATAAATTCACCCAAATATACTAATATTAATTTATTAATTGATGGTAATTAATTTTCCTCGAGCACATTAACCAATTTTTGAGTATTTACACTGTCATCGATTAAATGGCGGGCATACCATTTACATACTTAACATCACATCACACAGGTGATGTGATGATACTGATCGTTTCTAATAAATATTTATGTTTTAGATTTATAGTTCAAATAAATTGTTTTCAAGAATTGCCAATCAAATTTAAACACATCAAATTTAAACTATAGTCGCTAAATATAATCAAATCAAATTGTCGCTGAACTCACAATTACATTTCTTTTACCTGTTTCGTTTAATTTTTTTTTTATTAATAATTACTATTCTTTAGTTATTTCAGTTGAATTTGTTAATTTCAATGTGTTATACCAAAAAGTATTGTGGGATTTTAAAATTGAAGCCCACCACTCGCAAATATAAAGCTTTATGAAAGTAATTTGCATTTGAAAAAAAAAAAAAAAAGAATCTTTAATTCTTGTGGAATTTAAGCTCCAAATTTGCTTCCATATACATAAAAGCTTTTAAATACGTTTTTTGATATCTTTCAATATATATGCATTTTTGTTTATACTTAAAGTTGCCTTGAGATGAGCTGGCGCTATGTAAATTTAACTCTTTTTATATATTATGTATAGATATTAAACCTGGGTAATTAAACTAAAACGTGACATTAAATTTTTGATTATAGAATAGCTGTGTTATAATACTCTGGGGGGTCCGTGATTTTAAAATACGTATCCGTCGCTATTTAATAATATTAAAAAAAAAAACTGTATTTTTGTACAGTGAATAAGCATGAACGAACCAAATTCTCGGCCGTTCAATTATTTGAATGCGTATATACTGTATTAAGGAAACGTAAAACATTAAATCTCTTTAACACAATTTACAATAATATCGTAACTTTGACAATTTATTGCCTTGCGAACATCATATCGATGGCCCAGAAATTTTTATTCTTAATCCGAATAGCTTATCGCGCAATTAACGCGCTTAGCCGTAAACATATCGCAGATATTAAGTTTACGCAAAAAAAACTTGTATTTTCCAAAATGTATAATGGAACACAACCCAAAATATTACAAGATATAGAAATATTATAAAATTTCATTATATATTTTTCGCCCATTCTGGATAAATTATTATGACACGCAACTGATTTAAATATATTTAATAACAAATTATTATAAAATGATAAATTTTTTTCTATTATTATATATTTATTTAGAATTTATTTTCATTTTAATAATTTTATTCATTCTGAATTTAAATATACAATTATTATTATATACTTCTCCAAGTTAGAATATACTAAAGATGAGAGTTAGTTTAGGAGGTGTTTACTACCCCATATAGTATATATAAAAATTGTGGGTGGAATAAATAATTATTATAAAATGTATATTTTAAAAAGGGTATTTTCAAATTTTATACATGCGTTTCTTAATGATGTGAAAATATATTTATAATTTATTTATTATATGTATATTTTTTGAAATTTGTAAAATTCAGTGATTTACATATATTATTATTATTATGATTATAATCAGTTATATATAGCTTAACCTTTTGATAAATTAAAATCCATATATTTTCATGCAGAAAAATTTAAGCTAATATTTTCAGAGTAGTACAAATTTGCCCCTCCCCACCCCCCTTCCAGTACTCCGCCTTTGGAACAACCACTGTATAATAGAATATTTATCTGGCTATTAAGAAATTAAAATTAATTAGCATTAAAAAAAATTTTTTATTATCTGATAATAAATCTATGCCGTCTGGGCCAAAAGCACTTAAGTCATTTTTGCAACTTTTCGGGAAAGCCTTTTTTTTTTTTTTTAAATAACTTTGTGATGTTACGCGTAATGCGCTTATATAGTAATGATTTTTTTTTATGATTGATAAAATCATTTTGTTTTTCGATGGAATTAATTTCAAACAAATTGTGGACTTAGGTGGTTAATAGCAAAGAGACAAGAAACAAGAACATTTTTTCAATAAAATGAATTAGGTGGTTTTGCCAAACGTTGACAAAACTTATAATATTTCCAGCTGGAACAAACGAGTTATGACGAATATTTGGTGGGCGAATATAGTCGGAATATTTTCGCATGATATTCCGAGCTCTTGCTGTGAAGTGGACTATCATAATTTTTATAATATAAAAAGAAAAAAAAAACACTTACAATATTTATGAAAATTATGGCGACATTCGATTCACAAAACCTTATGTAATTCTCAGCTAATGAAATATTTGCAAACCATATGAAAATGCCATATAATCTTTCTATATACAATCTATACAAAATGAAAGTGCGATACTCTTTCTACAATCAATATAGAGGACGAGAGAAGCAACTAAAGGAACTATATTTCAGTTATTCTTGTACTAATAGTTCCCAGCTACGTCGTCTATTTAGTATACTCTACACAGGGTTAAAACTATAAAATGTTGTAATCAACTATAATGGTAGAGAATAAACTGAATGACATTTGGCATTATAAAATATAGTCATCGTTTAATAGATGAAATGCTTAAAACAATATTTTTTTAATAAACTTTCTTAAGCGTTTTGAATAAACGTTGTCAACCAGGACAGTATTTATTTTTGTATTTTGACAAACCATCAATTTAAAATTATCCCAACTATATTATTAGGTATCCCAAAAAGTATATAGTGTCAAACAGAAGAAGCCCTTGTAGGTAAGGCCTATCACTATTACTTCCTAGTTTGGGAAGCTTTTTTACAGATGAATTTTTTCTATATTGGTTTAGGTAACACGAACTTTATTCCAAAAAGGTTTTCTTATAATCGTGCCGGAAAAAAATCGATTTTTAAAAAAGTATAAAATTTTACTTTTTATATATAGTTACGGTAAGCTTGGAGGCCAACAGGGTAATGTTCCGGCACGACTAATACACTTTTTTGGGGAAACGTTTTGGTTTTAAATAATATCTATAACTTATTAGTTATATTGAAATATGGTATGATTTTAATAAGCGTTGAGATCCTCTTCTAACACATTTTAAATATTAGTCGTTGAAGTTTTTAGATTAATATTAATATGAATTCTTATAAATTCATCTGTAACGCATTAATTTTTAGGACAACCTGTATATATATATATAGAAAATAATAATATTTAAATCAATTTTTTACATAATAATTATCACTTAATTTCTTATTGTTATATAAAATAATAAAATTATATTATTACGTATAAATATTTTATATATATTAACAAAATGTTTTATCATATAATCATTTTGTTACGCTTTGGTTTTTTATTAACATATTCCCCTTTTATATGGGTCCGAATTCCGAATAACTATATAAAAACTTTTAATATGAAAATTTTTAATATTAAATTGTAATTTGTTCGTTTATATAATATATAATAAATTCTATGGTTAATGTGTAATTAGAGAAAGATAATAAACCCTTTTTGTATTTAATAAAATTATATTTACATATTTTTTTATTATTATTTTTATGTGAAGGATGGTATACGTTTGTAGTCCGTCATAATTTTTATTATATACAATTTGCAAAAAAAATTATAAATTAATTAAATAAAAATTAATTATAAAAATATTTTACAAAATTTTTATTATCAAAAATTGGCAAGTTTGTTTTCAAGTTTGTTTTCAGAGGGGAAATCTGAAAACCCTGCATGTATATCTATAGGTCAGAAAGGACCCATAAGTAATATATAATTTTTACTTTATTCATTTTGTTTAGAAACAACTTTTAATATTCCTGATCCATACAATTTGTTTCTTAGCTAAGTGTAATTATTTTTTCCAACTATGGTTAATCAGTATAGCTAATTTTGTCTACTTCAGTAGCTAATTTTGGATTGACTTAAAGATCTAAATTCTTCACATTATTTCCATATATATGTTGCCAAACAGTTTGTTCAGCTTATCGTTGTGTGTCGCTATATATATACCAAAGATGCACTATACCCAAAATCTTGTGAAGAAATTATTACACACTATAAAAAAAAAATTTTATGTAATTTTACAATTATTTTAAGGGGCATATTTTTACCATATTTTTAATAGTAGTAAAATTACACGAAAAAAAAAAATCATTATATAAATTTGGTTTTTAAATTAAAGAAAACTATAATTTTCAATTACTGGAATTTTGAACATATACAAAAAAAATTAGTGTAAAATCGCATATTTAATATGGTAATTTAACTAAAAATAATTGTAAATTTACATTATTTGAAGAAAATTTCATTTTTTATATTATTATAAATTCACAATTTTTAACTATATTAATTGAATTTAAAATCAGCTCATTCCAGCCACCTTAGTTAGTATCTGTGATTTTACAATTCAATAATTAAAAATGTAATAAATTTATTTATGTATTTTTAAGCTGGAAAATTACGACAATTACAAATGAAATTCTATATATATATTTATATGTAAAAATTGTGTTATATTTAATTTTTTTTTGTCAATAATTGATTTAATGTTAACACGTTCGCGAACACCAACTGCAATTGCAGTGAGCTGGATCATGTGATCTATTATTTCAGTTATAGCTGAATCACGCGTAAACAAAATTGTGTCCGTCGAAGCGTTAAATATATAGATTCATATAGTTGATGAGTTTAAAGCTTAACTATAAATTGAATTTAAGTCCTGTAATTAAGCTGGGAATTTAGTGTATCTAATAAAAGGCTTAAAAATAGCTCATTATTTTGCGCGCGCAGTTTATTCAAATTATTAATATGTATATTCAAAATTTTAAATTGAATTATTTTTAGAGTATATTTTAATATTTTTTAAATATATATATATAGAAAAATTATGATGAGTTCATACCAGATGAAGTTCAAGAAAACCGGTTCACTTTTTTCTATATAAAAAAAAATAAAATAATAAAAGTGATGACAATCAAAAGCCCACATCAATTTTTATAAATATAGTAAAAAATTCAACCATTTTACAAATTCTTAATCCATTTATACTTTATTTTGAATTTAAATATATAAATCATTTTTGTTGACCACCAGCCATTACCTTAAATTGATCCATTATTATTCGTTCAATTTGATATCATCATTTGTATACTTGAGTATACATAATGTAATAATATCGAGATAACCAACTCAAAACAGATGACGATGAAGGGAAGCATCATCATCAGTAACGTTCTTTTCAGAACTTGTGAAGCCCCGAAACAATTATGGTAATCTATATATGATGGCGAGCCTAATGAAATTGATATATAACTCTTAATATCATATCTAAATCTTTCTATGCTTGTTCTTGTCCCTAATCCATATAATACAAATAATTGGTTCAATCCAGAACCTCTTAATTTGATTGTGTTATCGATGATAACGATACTTTTCTATGATGTTTTCGATTAATTTTTTATAGATTGAGAAAACTCCATCATATCAATTACTAATATAATCTCTGCTGGAGCATGTTTTGTGTCAGACACAGAAGATTTAAATTTTTGAAATGTCATTTTATGACAAGTCTTTTTGAAGCTGCGGGAGAAGAAAGTGTTGAAAATTTGATGGCGTTCATGAAAGAAATAGGATGGGCTGACGTATTTTGAAAAATTGATTGTATATACGACAGCCAGGAGTGTGTACAACGGGTCATTGTGGCCTTGGTAAGTGAGGTGTCTTTGGATCCTCCTCCATTCTAACTAACTAACCAACAAATATAATGACATTACTATAAAAAAAAAATTTATGTTATCATTTTTAAATAATACTAAATCGGGGAGGGATCGGCCAAATCAATCATAGTTTTTTGGTTATATATATAATTATTATTAATATTTTTTAAGATTTATTTTAATTTAAATATTTTATAATCTAAATAATAAAATAATACATTTAAGTATTATATAATAAATAATTAAATAAAGTTAAATTTAAAAAAAAAAATCGCATTAAATCATATATAAGAAGAATATTTCGTTTAAATTAACTCTTATATATATAATATAGAACCATCACCTAAACATCATATTGTAAATAAAAATCTAACCTATTATATATATATAAATGTTTATATACATCTTATATTCATCATCTTACACTTACACTCTGCTCATCCCCTATTGCATCCATCGAAAAAAAATAAGGAAATTTTTTCGAAAAATTGAATAAAAAAAAAAAAATTATCTAATGAACTTTCGCACAAAAAATAAATAAATAAATAAATTTATTTACGCCCATTTTTCAAAAAAAAAAAAAAAAACTCCATAAAAACAACAGAGAAATCGCGCGCGCGAATAAATTCATCTCTCCAACAACGACAACAACGACAACAAAAATAATGGTACCAAAAATTCATTCATATTTAAACAAAAACCAAAAACTAAATAAAATATAACACAAATTTATATTATAAAACTCCACCCTTTTATTTTTTTTGTTTTGTTTTATACAATTTTGTATATTTGTATTTGTGATGCTATTATGCCTGGCGTTTTTAATTACCACCAAAAAAAACAAATAATTCACAATTTTCATATTAATTGCGATCATCTTTTATTTGTTAATTAGTTTGTATTGGTGGGAATATTTAATATTTGTATATATATATAGAAATGGGGTGGCAGTTAAAGGGGTAGGTCTAACCAATTAATAACAAATTGGAATTAATTTTTGTTTATATAATAATTTTTTTTTGATTGTGGATCTTAATCAGTATTTTTTTTATTTTTTTTTTTTTACTGGGAAATTTACTGGGTAATTTTATATATAATGTAATTGACTTAATAAGTACATAATATAAAAATGATTTAACTGATGCGATTGGGTTATTAATATTTTTAGAAACCAATTAAAAATATGCAAAAAAAAAAACATAAATATATATTAATTTATGTTGTATATGTAATTTTATGTAAAATTTACATATACATAAAATTTATATCTTATTATTATAATTTGAATAATTTTTTGTTCCCTTTTTTTTTAGGTGTTATATTCACATTTTTCTTATTATATTTGTTATTTTTGGCGCTTCGGAAAAATAATATAATCTCGCCATCAGGCATTTTGTAAATAAGTAAATAACTGAATTTTTGAACAATTGAGAAAAACATAATTTTGTGTTTTTTTCTTTTTCTTATTAGTTCTCTTAATTGTTAATTGTTATTATAATTATTTTTGTTTTATTTCTAAAATACAAAATAAATTTGCAAAAACGACGTAAGTTTACATAAATTAACTTTGTGAGCAAAAAAAAAAGAAAAAAGGAATTTGATTTTTCATGACCTTTTAGAATAAATATTTGTGTTTATAAGTATTTAACTATCCTTCATGAAATTGTCACATAGTTAAAAACTATGGCATAAACTGAACATATATTTTGTTTATATGAATAATTTTATATGCATTTAAAAATTACAATAAGTTGTTAAAAATTTAATTATAAGATAACTTCTTATTAATTTTTTTGCTGTCATATTCAATAATTTTATATTGTTAAGTGGGAGTTATTGCGTTTTCTCTCAAATATCATTTTGCATTTTGGTTTATACTTATATAAGTAAAAGTTTCTATGTACCAAAATCTTTTCCAATTTTAATAGATTACAATAATTAATTTAATTCATTTTTCGTAAAAAAACGAATTTAACCAAAAACGTAAGTTATTTTACTTAATCACAAAATGCCTCTGAGATATTGGTCCCCAGTAAAATTATATATAAACATTATTTTTTTTTTATATTTATTTATAAAGGAATGAATCCGTTTTTAACAAAAAATTTTGCAATTTTTTTTTTTGTTTTAATTCCCTTCTCTCTGGTGTGTACCATACCTTCACATACATATATTTATTTGGGTTGTTGTTGTAGTTGTTGTTTTTCCGCCAAGGATGTTTTTGCACACACATTTTTTTTTTTTTTTTACATATATGTGTACACATATAAATCCTCCAAACGACACACATACCACCCCTCCTCTATCGTTCATATATTTCTTATAGTAAACACATAATTTTCCCCTTACCCCCGCCCCCTGATAACAATTGTGACGGTGGCATATATACAACACATATCATTTTTAATGAATATTATATAAAAATGAAATAAATGTGATCCGGAGGAGATCCGTTAATATTGAGTATTTTACCAAGGATTATGAAAATATAGTAAACTCCATTTATAATAGGGGGAGGGAGAATTTTTTTTTTTATTATTGCGTTTTGTATATATATGAGTTTGTTGTGTGGGTGTGTGTATAGTAATATTTTTAAATTATTTTGGAGCTTATTATAGAAATATTAATTCTGCGAATACTTTTTGCAAGTACCATTATCTATCTCTTCATTTCATCACTCTTTAGCCTTTGTGTTGTTTTGTTGTGTAAAATATTTATAAGTTATATAGTAAAATAATATTGAGAAAGAGATAAATATATGTATAGAGAGAAATTGAGAGGAATTAATCCTTTATGATATTTACATTTATTTATATATAATAATTTTACTGTAGGTAAATTTAAAAAAAAAAAAAAAAAATTTTGCGCGCATTTTATTTTATACATAATTTTAGAGACAAGTTAGTAAAAATTTTTGTTTTCAAGTTAATATTGCGAAGGGGCGGGGGGAGGGGGTGGTTTATAATACCAAAATCAATCTATAATATATCAATATACTCTGTATATGGCCCGGTTGAAAATTTGATTGTTAATTTTAAAAAAAAATAATTTATATTATTTTTATATGGCTATAAGCATAAATTTTTTTTTGACAATCTTACAATTATTATATCTATAACCATTATAGAAATCAAATTATAAAAAAAAAAAAAAAAAAAAATGATTTTTTTTTTTTTTTTTTCTTTTAAATTCTTTATATACCTAAAATATCCGTGATTTATATAAAATATTATAAAAATAAAATCCGGGAAATTAAAAAAAAAAAAACAAATAAGAAAAACCCAAACGACAAAATAATCTTCCCAAATATATATGTATATATATATATATATATATGTATGTATGTATAGTAATAATCATATAAAGAAAATCGCAATCAGAAAAATACTTTTTAATATTAACAAAAAAAAAATGAAAATGAAGAAAATTTACAAATGAACAAATTTTTGTACCAGGCGGAGTCTATTTTGCATACATTTTCCATTATCTTTGGTATATATATATATTATTTTATATATACATACATAAATACATACAATTCTATATAAATTTTATATATTTTTTTTTTTTAAATATATTTTCTCGTTCGTTGTTTTTTTTTTTTTTTTTGGTTTTTAGCAATCGGTTTTTTTTTCCGTATTATTGCCCTACTAAAATATAAAGATTTTATGTACTAAAAAATATTGTGTACTATACTAACTAACGGTGTATAAGTACACTCTGTATATATGGTAAATGAAACAAATAAACAACAAAAAAAAATCTTCCTAAATAAAAACCCCAACAAGAGTACAATAACAACAACAACAAATATGTCTCCAAAACAAAAAAAAAATTATACTAAAAAACATCCTCCCCCTAAAAATATATACGTACGTAAATTTAGTTTATATATAAACATAACCCAAAAAAATTACAATTTTTATCAGCCACCCACTCATCATCATCATTATCATTATAATTTTTGCATGCATCATGCATAACAAAAAAAAAAAGGGTATACACAGATTACACACACTCTCTCTCTCAATTTTATTCTCTTTTTTGTCCTTCTTTTCACCAGAGAAATGAATATTATTTTGTTGTTTCGATTTGGATTTGGATGGATTGTAAAATGATGGAAACAAAAAAAAAAAAAATTTTTTTTGGTGACTTAAATCCCAACACGAAAGATGAAATGAATTCTAATAAAAAATATGCTCTGAAAACTGAGAGAACACACAAGGAAAGTAAAAAAAAAAAGGATCGTAATATTTATATAATATATAAAAAGGTGTTTTTTTTTTGTTAGTAGGAGGGGAGGGGGAGGGGGGTGTTAATGTGTGTTTTTTTTGTTTGTTGAAAATTTTGATTTAGTAAAGTTTATATATAGTTTTATTATTTTATAGCTATACTTGGTTGGTTCTGGTTGGTTTGAGAAGGGGGGGGGGGAATGGAAGCGACCAAACCATACGTACATAGACCGTATACGGTCCGTTGTACCCCCTTACGAAACGTTGATCATTTTCACCACGAATATAGTGGCCATTCCAAACTTCTTTCATATAAAGTTTGTCAACTTCGCAAGGTTTTACACTCTGATCCTTAATTTCTATTATTAAATCCCCTATAAAATAGGAACCGAAAAATTTTAAACTTTTTATTACATAGATATAATAACATCACAAATCACGATGAAACTTAATTATTTACAATTATCCAAAATGACCAACCCCCGCCCCCTTGATCACAAAACACTATAAATATAAAATAATTTTCATTATGGCGCTATTATATAAAACGCATATAGAATTGAAATAATTAATATTTTTTTTATATATTTAACAGAAAATAATTAATTAATTATGTTTTTATGATGATTTTAATTATCAAAATCCGAAATTCGATATTTTTTTTTACAAAATTTTTTTTTTTGGCTCTCTCCTAAAAACCCCCCGTAAATCCGAAAAAAAAAATATTTTTTAAAGGTCGTCAATATTTTTCTCTTTTAATATATTTATTATATATTAGCTATGGATGAATATAAAGCTGTTGATAGTGGGGAGGGGGGAGGAGGGGTTTGTAGAAAGGATTATTTTTTTTTGTTTAAGGTGGAGGTATAAAGATTGAGGCTTTCTTACCTAAGTCAAAAAAAAATATACTATACTTACATATATACAAATAAATTCTCTCAATCTAAATTTTCATATTTTTATTTATTTTTTGTATATACTTTTCTTATTATATATATTTAGGATATTAATAAAATGTTAAAAAAAAAAAATATGAAGATAATGGTCGCATATATATATATATGTATCGCCCCCTTTGTCTCCACCACCCACAATCATAAATAAAAAAAAAACTACCCCGCCCACCCAGTACACACTTCACTATATTATATACATTTAAATAATAAAATTCAGTTAAACTCTAAGAAAAGTATGAAAAATACGGGAAATTATATATGAAAAATGTTAAGAAAAAATTTATTATATATTATAACATTTTCTAACTTTTATGTTGGGTTAGTTGGTTGTTGGTTATTATTATTGTTGTTGTTGTTTTGTACGACAAGGAGACACCGACAATGATGACAAAAACAAACAAACAAGAACAACAACGACGACAACAACACGACACATAAAATGTTTAAAATATAACAACAACACCAAAATAATAAATATATATAAAATAAGAAATAACAACGAAAAATGAAAATGAAAATGATAAAATTTTTTATATTTAACGAGACGAAAAAATCAGCCAATCGTCGTACAATTTTAATATAATGTTGTATGTGTGTAAGGGGGGCGGGGGCCAATCAGCGTTTTCAAAACTCATTGTGTTGTTGTTGTTATTATTGTTGTTGGTGTATTGTATTATATATATATATATAATTTTGGCGCTTTTTATTTATTTCTGCTGCTACTGCCGCGCTGTTTACTTAGTAATATTAACTAACTTTTTTTTTTTTTTTTTCATTATACATTGGAGTTATAATGTATGTATGTATATGCTTTATGTATATATATATATAAGTGCAGATGATAATGATATGTTGGAGATGGCAGAAAGATGTTTTTTTTTTTTTTTTTTAGAAATTATAATAAAATAACCGGTGAAGGCGGTAGCGACGACGACAATTCGACATATATATCAAAAATATCTTAAATTGTATATAAAAAAATAAATAAATATAATAAAACTAAAAACGCGCAATTTTTTGTTATATATATATATGTATGGATGTATGTATGTATGTATATATAAATAATAATTTTTACGGGTTGGGAATAATGAGATAACTGCCCGCGAAATATTTTTTTGGCGGGATAACATTTTTTTTGTATTTGTATATACGAGAATTTTGTTTTAAGGATTTCCATTTTTTAATGAAAAATTGTGAAATTTTTTTGTGAGAGAAATTTTTATACTTGTGATTTTAATCAAAATTATTAAATTATTCTTTTGTTATTTACATATTTTAATATAAATGTATGTATATTATGTTTTTCTTGCTCCACCCCCTAAAAATAGCTTTTAATATTTATTATAATGATCTTTTTCATTTTTAATAAAAAAAATTTGTTGTGATAAAATTTTAAGAGTTTTTATTAAAAAAAATAATTTCGCTTAATTTTTTTACCAAATGCAAAAAAAAAAAAAAAAAAAATTTTTTTTTTTTTTTTTTTTTTAATTTATTCATTCAATAAAAATGTTTTCTCTTGCTCTTTTATTTATTATATATAAAAATACTCTCTTAATTTATCTATTATATTTTTTTTTTATCTTTTCACTTTTTCTCTTTAATAAATTATTAATAAATAAAAAAATTTTATGATTTTTTTTTTTTTACTATACAAATTACAAGGTAAACACAACACATACAAACTTTTGACAACAAAAAAATACCAAAGCTATTAGTCATTTCATAGAGGATGGGTCCTGTCATGAACAGCGTTGCCAGATTTGTAAGGTTTTATTTACAATTTTATTTATTTTTTATTTATTTTTTGCCAAATGAAAATATGAACGTCTGAAATGCGTTATTATGATCCTTAAGGGTTAAAATTAACGAATCAAATTAATTTCATGCGTTAATTTTCATTCTTGCACCCATAAATGAATAACAATCTGGCAACGCTGGTTCCTGAGTCCTCCTGCCTGTTCTGATTTTGTAGTTCAATTCTGTTCAAAATCATTTGAATTTGTCTCTTCTCTGAAATTCTCACTCTCTCAGACTCAGTGAGAATTTTTTTTTTTTATTTTATTATATTTACTCTTATTTTTTTGTGACTTTTGATGAATATATTTTTCTCTTTAAATTTTGAATAATTTATGATGACTGGACTGACTGTGACTGGATCTGGATGATGATGAGATGAAAGATGAGAATGAGAAGATGATAATGATGAAATGGCAAATGGTTTTTCTTAATCTCTTTATAAAATTTATTCTTTTTTATTTTTTTTTATTTTTTTAAAGAGTAATTAATTTGTATAGAAAATTTTGCGGCGACATTTTTTTTTTTGTTATTTTTTATTATGCTCTTAACGAAATTTTTTAATAATGTTTTTCGATCTCAACGATTTTATTGATAGATATAAATTTTATATAGAATATTTTTTTTTTATTACACAGGATGATTCAAGTTTTTCATTTAGTAAATATCTAAAATTGGTAATGAAATTTTTTTTGGTAAGCTTCTTCTATATATTTGCGATAAAGCTTTGTTAACTAATTTGGAATGTATATATTCACTTTCCATAGTTTTTAATTTCAATTTCTAAAACCTTATTCGAGTTTGGAAATGGAATTTAATGAAATTTCAATATAACCGAACTTCATCTTCTATATATAAACCAGATTCTCTAATTACAGATTTTAACAAAATAACTTGAGTATGGAGTCTTAAAGCCATATTCATATTTTTTTATCAATATAGCTTTAAGATTCACTGGAAATAATAAAGTCATAAAGCCATCAATATGAAATGAATCTTAAACTGTATATGGCGTTATTCGATTTGAGTCTAAATTCCATATTTTGGTAATAATGTTGAATATGTGGCTTTAAAACTCACTTGTATGCCATAATTAAAATGTTATGACATTTATGGCCTTATGTTACGTACGGCACCAAATTTACATTATTTTTGTTGTTGAAGAAATCGCTTCCAGCTACTCTGTTGAGGCTTCCATAACACAGCTCTATAGCAATTTTAGTAAAATTCATCTTTTAATATGTTAATAAAAATTGCATATAACATTGCTGGGTGACTATGGTTAACACGTTCGCGGACACCAACTCTGCAATTGCAGTGAGCTGATCTATTTTGTTTCAGCTATGTAGATGAATCACGTGAACAAAATTGTGTCCGTCAAAGCGTTAAGGTATACTATACTATTAACCCACAATATTCCAAATAAAAGAGTATATCAGTAAATTTTGTTTTTGTGGAAACAGAGCTGGCGGGTATTTATAATTATGAAATGGATAAGGAAAATGTAAATATATTCATTTATAAGTCACCTTGTAAATAGCTCGTATATATATATATGTGTGTGTGTGTGTACAATACATATATATATATAAAAAGTAACATATTTATGAGTTGTGGATAAGTAAGTGTATAATTTGTTGAGGCAAAAAAACCAAAAAAAAAAGCAGAACATTTTGAATAGGGGAGTCAGTTAAATATAAATTTTATGTTTATTAATGAGATATGTGGTTTTATTTGATATACAAATACAATACAATTCTTTATGTGTATATTTACTCTTGAGAATTTCATATTTATAGAGAATAATGTTGGGTATTTTCATATATTCAGGATTTTGTATAAGTTTTGTACATTTCATATTTTAATTTTTGTTATATTGATTGTACAGAGAAGGTGAGGGGGTTAGGGTTTTAACATAAAATAAAATTATGAAATATATGTTCAATTTTTATTATACAATTTTTATTTTAATAATATACTTCCTAAAATATTATATACATTAAATTTTAATTACAAATTAATTTGAAATTTATATTTATAAGTTCAAAATTCAAAAATTCCGGCGATTCGAAAGCAAATAAAATTCTTTTAAGTTATTATATATATATGGAATCGATACACATTTTAATTATTATTATATATATTTTAAGTATAATAAATTCTGTTGGGTTCCATAGTCCACGTCATTAGGAACGTAACCGTTCTACGCGCAAAAAAAAAAAAAATAGAAAACCATAATTTTTAAAACTATAACGCACGTATAAGAAGATTGCTATAGGGATTGCATTACATGGGACACTGATGACCAAATTGGTGATCATGTTATACGGTTTTGTGAAATAATATCTGGTATATGGATCCCAATGAAAAAACGATACAATCAAACGCACCGCATTTGCAAGTGCCCAGCGCTAGTTTAGGAAAACCGTATAACACTTCCTTAACACTATAAGTTTTGAATCTAAAATAACCGTATCTCCACTACTACTAGGGTTTATGAGAATGTGTGGGTTGTTAAACGGATGTAAAGTGATAGTTGAAGTTCCAGTTTGTATATGGGACGTAATACTCGAATCAACCCTGTCAATCATATACTTTAAATAATAATTATAATTAGGTATATTTCCATATGGTGAATTGAATTCAAATTATATGTAAAAGCATAGGCTGAGCTAAAATAATTGCATATACAATTTATCAAAAAAAAAAAAAAAAAAATTGATTTACATATTAAAGAACTGGGGTGACGAAATTTTATATTTTTAAAACATTCAATATAATAAGAAAACCATTCGACAGTGGGTACTTTAACCATAGTCACCAGCATATCAAAAGATGAATTTTACTAAAATGCTGGGACTATATGTAAGCCCTAAGCTAATATGGAAGCCTTAACAGAAAAACGGAATCATTCTATAAACAATTCATATTAAAATATTCAAATAATTCAAATCAAGGAATTACAAATCAAAAGTAACTAATTATTTTATCAGCGATTTCTTCAAAAAAAAATAATGTAAATTTGTAAAGTATTTCGATTGTTGTTATTATCTGCAGTTTATTATTCGCAGTCCAATGGATTATTGGAGGGAAGGCATGGCCCTCTAGTGGAATATTTAAGAATGATTATTAATAAAAAAGAAAAAAAAAAAAAAACTTTTTGTTTTTACACGGTAATTTTTTTACGCGATTTCAACGATTCTATTGAAAGTAAAATCAATTCCGGTTTTTACATATGATTTTTAGCAAATTCAATAAAATATCTTTGGCTTTTTAGAAATACTTTTAATTATATACTCTTTTTAATTATTTTAATTGGTTTTTTTTTACGATTTTCTAAGATATTGAACTGGTACTAATCATTGATTTTTCAAGGTGGCCTTTTTTATGTATGATTTATTTTTTTTACACGATTCTTTTACTGAAACCGTACTACCGTACAAAAACAGAATTGAGTGTATATATAAATTATTTTCATAAAAATTATTTTGCAAAACACGCAAACTCATAATATTGAAAATTAATATTGTTTTTTTTTGTAGTTTTTTGCATTATAATTTTTTGTTTGTGCGGTTAAAAATATTGTTTTTGTAATAGCGTATAGATACATATATATATATAAACATTAGATACGTATAACAATTTTGATTAACCTTTACAATATTTTTCTTATTTTATAAATAAATTTTTCTTTTTAATAAAATTATTTATGTTAAATGAGAGGGAATAAAAAAATTTCTCACGCGCAATTTTCATTCATTTTATTTTATCTATGACGAATTAATTTTTTTTTTATATATATAGATATTTTAGTGAATATATATATTTACTGTATATATAGAGAGTTACTAACAAAAATACTCTTTATTAAATGAAGAGGAAATTGTATTAAATATGATATAAAATATTTAGAAATTCGATCAAAAGATATGGTCCACCCAAACATAAAGGTTTAGTGTGGTAAGGATGAATTACCATACAGAGTCCTAAAACAATATAAACACTAATTTATTCGTTACTGAGCAGCAAGCCCGTACTGTTAATGAAAAAAAACCGCAGCTGCTTTAGTAACTAAACTGAAATACATTTTCTAAAAAACCAAACAACATAAATATGATTTGAGGTATATCGTATATATAGTTGTTCTAACACATTAATGCCACTCAGCCCATTTGTGTTGAGCTCTGTTTCATTCTCATGTTTATAATAAAACCAAACCGCTGTTCCTCCATGACAGTTTTATTATGCTTTTTTGAGGTTACGCATATATATATATAGTATCCTGTAAGGAAGCTTACCACCATTCTTCTAATTGATATATTTTGAGTTATTTGAAGGAGCTATAACTGTTATACGTTTTTTGTTTTGTTTTGTTTTGTTTTTATTGATGATGCGAAATGTGAAATCTTTTTGAATTTAACATAATACTCTCTTGAAAATTGTAAAATAATGACTAAACGCAAAAAAAAATTGGAATAAAAAGTCACGCGAAACCTTTATCAATTAAGTCCGTAATGCTAGTGTGAACAAGGAACTAGCTAGCAAAGGAACTAGATTCGCAAAATCTATAAATCCTGTTCAAGCTAATACTATGATTATTTAGCTCAGAATTATTATTTAAGAAAAATCAAATATTTTTCTATATAAATGATGTTAAAGAGTTACACTAAAAAAAATCTGGAAACTAAAGAAATAAAGCCATCAAATAAAGAATTCTATGGAAGGAATTCGGGCCAATTATTATAAAGAAAACTTTGTGATAATCGTTTAATTTTATTGATACTTTTTGAATATTATGATGAACACTTTTCTTTTTTTTTTTAAACGTTTTACTTAATGGTTTTTGGTTATTATATTTTTATTCCATAGTTACTCATAAAAATAATATTTAGGGGGGGGTGGCTAATACTAACAGATAGGTCACAGGTATATAAAATATAATAAACGTGATTCATCAATGCCATCACAATTGATTAACAACATTCTGAATTGATTATACTCCAGAAATGACAAATAAAATATATCATATTGTATAATACTAAAACTAGATAATCATTCGATTTTTGTTTTGTTTTCTGTGTTAGTCCACATACTTTACCAGCCCCAACATCGTAATTAGGTTACCTAAATCCAAATTTTCAATTAATTAATATGACAAAATAAATTCAATTAATTTTAAATTATATAATTATAAATAATATTTATAATTAATTTAAGTCTAACGATATTTTCAAATTCAAATTGTCAGTTATTACAAATTAAAAAAAAAAAAATTCTAATAATTAAAAAGTTACCGCCCCATATTTTTCTTAGTTAAATTTTATGGTTGCGATTGAAAGACGTGTGCTTAGTGAAAATTAATTAAAATCAATTAAAATTCAAATTTTCTAGTGTAAAATTTATAAAATAAATAAATTTAAATAATAATTAATTAAAAAACTAATAAATTTTTTAAAAACAATCGAGAATTTCGTGAATTTACGATCATTTGAAAATTTGTTATGGAAATTCTGAAGGTTTTTTTTTTGTATTTTGTATTTTAGTTTAAATGGTCGCAAAAAAAATATAATTTTACAATGTGTTAAATTTTTTTAGTAATTAGTGATAAATTAAATTGTAAATTAGTGAAAATTTAATTAAAAAAAAAATATTATTTGATTAAATTAATTGAGTTCTGTGCAAAATTTGATTTTAAGAACATTTTGAATAATTTGTTTACGAATTCTACCCCAGCCTAAGATCCAGAAATCAAAGTGAGTTTATTTCCCAAAAATTATTATTATTTTCATATTAAATTATCAGTTATAGTTTAATTTGTTGTCCGCTTATCAAGTCGATGTAATTTTTATTTTGGAAGTTTTGCACAGGGAGCCTTCAGAATCCTATAAAACAGGTTTTAAGGTTTCAAAACTTGATATATATTATAATATTTTCAGTAAAACAAAGCTATGTATTCTAAAAAGAGTATATAATTAAAAGTATTTCTAAAAAAGCCAAAGATATTTTATTGAATTTGCTAAAAATCATGTAAAAACCGGAATTGATTTTACTTTCAATAGAATCGTCGAAATCGCGTCGTAACCGTGTAAAAACAAAAAGTTTTTTTTTTTTATTATTATTAATAATCATTCTTAAATATTCCACTAGAGGGCCATGCCTTCCCTCTAATAATCCAATAATTTACATTATTTTTTTGAAGAAATCGCTGATAAAATAATTAGTTACTTTTGATTTGTAATTCCTTGATTTGAATTATTTGAATATTTTAATATGAATTGTTTATAGAATTATTCCGTTTCTCTGTTAAGGCTTCCATATTAGCTTAGGGCTTACATATAGTCCCAGCATTTTAGTAAAATTCATCTTTTGATATGCTGGTGACTATCGGTTAAAGTACCCACTGTCGAATGGTTTTCTTATTGTGTTGAATGTTTTAAAATTCTTGTAAAAAATCAGAATTGACTTTTGTTTTTTATAAAATGTGCGTATCGTATATAATATTATAATAAATAAACGCGTTTAAAAATAAAATAAAATTTTGCTTTATATTAAAATATAAATTACAAGCTAATGACATTATTATTAATACTTTTTTTGTCTGATGTCTTATTTTACTTTATCATTTATCACTAAGCTTTTAATACTTAAATAATAATAATAATAATAATATATTTCTGCATAACTCAACATCATTTTCACAGACCCCTCTTCAAAATTAAAACCAAAACCACAACAACATATGTCATATGGTATGTGACATAACCAAAATATATCCTTAATAATATATCTATAGAATCTTTTGTTATTTCTCTCTCTATATCCTTAAAAACATGAACCTGTAATAGATCAACAACAACAACAAATTTATGATTATTATATTATATATTTTGTAACGCTAAAAATAATGTTTCTAATGCAGCGTTTCCCAATTTATTTTGATCATGGAACCCCATAAAAATTATTAAAATTAAAAATCGACAATATGAATTTTATTAATTTTTAGTATTTACTTTTTCAAAACTTTAAATATACAATTTTTATTAACATTAAATTATATAAATAAATTTTTATTTAGACGAATGCATAATTTTTTTTTTTGAGCAAATTTTGAGCCAATTTTTTTTTTGAGCAAATTTTGAGCTTTTAAAAATTGAAAATACTCTGATTGAAAGATGTTTTTGTATATATATATATAGGTGGATAAAAGTTGATTCACAATGTCGTTTTGGATTTCTAGCTATATATAGAGTGGTTGTTCCTTGTTCCATATATTTATACCAAAAGTTCTTGCCGCAATTCAAATAATCTGACGAGGATCTTTAACCTCGAGATAACCAAAAACAGGACTTCTATATATATATATCGGACTTCTCATATCAAAACAAAATTATTATTGCGTAATGGACGAAAATTTAACGAAATTCATAATTTTCACTATGCTTCCATCCAAATAAAGTTTTAAATGAGGTTGACATTATGTGTGTGTAGCTAAACCAGTGCATGTCTGAAAGAATACAGTGACTATAATCAGTTTTTTGTTACAGTCTTTATGTAATAATTGTTATTATATAAATTTATGTAATTTATATATGTAAATTGTCGGAACTCTTAGATTTTTAATTCATACTACGGAACCAAATTTGGGAAACTCTGTTCTAATATGTAATTGCACAAATAAAGTTGCTATTAAAAACATAAAAATCAACTTTATATTATACTCATTAGTAAAACAACCAATAAATATGATACTTTAATTCTAAATATATTATATGGGTAAAAATTAATCCTCTTTGCCACCCAATTATTACTATATAACCATAAAAATAACTCCAATATATAATATCTTATATTAAAAAAAAAAAATAACTTATATAGATACATATATATATATATAGATGCCATAAAAACAATCAACGACAAATAAATTTATCTATTTAGAAAGATAAATTAATGTTAAAAGTTACACATAAAAGATATAAATATTATAATGTTAAGATAAAAATCTCTAAAACACACATTTCCCAACCATATTAGAAATTAAATACGTGATTATCCTTGGTAATTAAATGAGTAAATCATAATTATATTTGTATATATTTTGTGGTAAATATTATTATATGTATACGTATGTAATTCAGTATCTAATAGATTTTATATATATGAACTTACATTTTTACCTTAGGGTGGATGATGGTTCTATAAATTTATAGTGCATATATTGGTTTAAAATAAAATAATGGATGTTCCATAAATAACGTAATACTTTTTTTTTGTCCTTTTTGCACAGGGCTTTCACAATACACCAACCATATCTCAATCTATTTCTATGGTTGCAGTTCTTCCTTGTTCCCATATGAGATGCATCCTTTCTATATTATATAGTTCTAGAGCAACCGCAACGTCTTTTTGATCCTTGTGGTTTCGAAATGTATAGAGCAATCCTGTTGATGTTGGTCTGGATGTATATTCTTAAGGTGCGTGCCGAGATCCAATATCATTTTCTCCTTTTGATCTGGGTTCTTATACTGTTTCTTCACCGCTATCTCGCACTTTTCTAAGTCTGTTTCTGTCTGTCTAATTCTGCGCAACCATCTTTTGACACTATATATGCTTCCTTAAGTATAGCAGAAACTATTTTGTACGTAATTTATTAACAACCCCAAATTAATTTATTAATTTAATTTAAACGTATTGCTAAATTCACTAAATGGGTACACAAAATGGTATATTGATAAGGATAATAATTAAAACCAAAAATAATAAATATTAAATCCTAAAAAGATCGTGGAATATCAATGCGAAAATACTCCGACTATACGTACAGCGAATACTCGTCAAAACGCGTATGTTTCGTGTTATTTATTATTTATATTATAATATCGATACCTCTTCCCGGAAAATTGTATTAAGCGACATTTTAAAACCGTACCTGAATCTATTATTTTATAAAAGTAGCCCATAATGAAAATGGTCGCTAATAAACGAAAAAAAAAGGAATTAGATTAGTAAATATGCTCCACATGGATGGATGGATGGATTGAGAGAGGGGAGTCCGTGAAGGACTCAAGCACTCAGGCCAGAACTAGGCCCATTGTACCCCTCGGTGCGAAGAACCTTCATGTCACTCCCGCTGTGGCGGTTGTGAGCCATCCGCTATCTTTTCCGAATTTACAGATTTGTTGCCATCCATGAACCCCCGCTTCGCTCCACATACAAACAAATTTGTCCATAATTAAACACTACAATGAATTTTTGATATAAACGACTTTGTTAATAGCGATTTTTGATAATAGCGATTCTCGATTATTATAGTAACCATTTTTTGAATAATGAGTTTTCGTTAAAATTCACTTTAAATTTAAATTGAAGCTTAATTTTCTTCTATATATTTTCAGTATGCTCGTCGGAAATTAAGTTTTTCTAAATACGATAAATTTTCTGTCGTATCGCGTACAGCCAAATTCATTTTTTTTTCCATTGTGTATAGACGACATTACTATATTTTTCTTTTACCGAAATTATTTTTCTTGTTCGTTTCATCGCTAATAAAAAAATTATTAAATTATGGATGACTTTATAATGGAAAAAATGAATTAAAAAAGTTTACTATAATCGAGCGACAGTCGCTATTATATCGAAAATTTACTATATGTAAAAATTGATTTTTGCAAATATTGTCGTTTAATACATTCTTCCGGGAGGCTATTTCACCCAAAATGATAATTCATATAAGTTTCGTTGTATATAATTTTTAGCATATATTTAATTTTCATTAAGCTATAACACAAAGCTTCAAACTTTCCCTAATTTCTATATGTATAAGAAAATATTAACTTAAGTAAAAATTTGATTATCTATTTCTATTATGGTTTCTGATGTAAACCTAAACCGTCCAGGTGAAAACAATTTGTATCTTTATACTTTACGTACAATATTTCATATAATTCCATAATTATAATGCAAAAATTTTATAAATTAAATAATTAATTTATTTTAAAAATCTTCATAAAAATTTGATTTTGTCATTTTTCTTATTTTAATTTTATTTTCCCTTTTTTGTATTGCGTATAAATAAAAATGTCATTACAAAAAATAAATAAATAAAATAAATCGAAGGGTCCATAAAAATACCAGATTTTTGTTTTCAAATTCTAAAAAATTTTATTCGGTATTATAATAATATAAATAATAAAAACCCGCAACATTACAATTAAAATGTTCGTCAATTAAAAATAATTAAAATATCATTAAGTAAACCAGAAAAAGCATTAATTTTTGTAAGTACATTGTTAAAAATATTAATTTTCCCAGCATAAATTACATTATTGTTACCATAATTTTGAGATTTCCCTAAGATTTTTATTATTTTTATATCTTATAGAGATAAAATTTTAATGTTTTTGACTTGTTGTGATTTTTTTTGTTTTTATGTATTAGTATATGTCTTATTTAATTTAAAACTTAAATAATGATTATTTATATACATACACATCACATATATACAGTGTGCGGCAAAAGTAACTTCTTTGCTTGTTCATATTTAATTTTTTCGTGTTTCTATTTCAAGAATTAAACTTGGGACAATATAAAAAATGGAACGCTATACAATTTACGCAAAGAACTGAAATTGTTTTTTCTATATTCCTTGAAAATAATCGTTCGATAATTAATACTCAACGTGCATCATATACAGAAGATTTTGAGATGGCGCCACCACGATCGCCTGATTTGACTGCATCAGATTTTTTCTTGTGGGGCGCTATCTTCGCTATCTTAAAGCCAAAGTTTATGTAAATAAGCCTCAAACCTTGCAGCAAACTAAAAGGACAACATTCAAGAAGAAAAATTGATCGTATATATACAATAAGAAACACTCAATAAAGTTATCGAAAATGCTATAAAAAGAACACATTTTGCGTTAGAGAAAACTGTTCTCAATTTAACTGACATTTTTTTGTCAGTTATCGCTTTTTTCATTCCATTCAATATTTATTTAAGAAAACAATTCATATAGTAACTTTTGCCGCACCCTGTGTATATATATATATATATATATTATTTAGATGGGGGCGCTTCTAAGTGGTATAAGATGTCCCCGTAATTATATAAATGAACTGGACTTCAGATTTGATTTTTTTTTTTTTCAGGAAATGTTAAGTGAATATTATGTGCGGGTTTAAAGAATTATGTGGACATATAGTATATATATATATATATATATATAGTAACAAAAAAAAAATATATATATATATATAGCAATTTTTATTTTGTGTCTGGGGCGATGATGATGATGATGAAATTCAATGAACAAAATAAATAAATTAATTTAAATCTTAAATGATTATAATTGATTTCAATTCAAGGTATATATATATATATGTATATAAATATTGTATATAAATAATTGTATATATATATATATATATGTTACAAACTAAAAATTAAAAAAAAAAAAATTATTAAATACAAAAAATTTTGTTTCTATAATGTTAGAAAAACTAGAATTTTAAAATTAAATTATTACACTATATATATATATAAAAATATTAATCATTCCATTCCAAATCTAACAAACATTCCAAAAAAAAAAAAAACGCTACCACAATTATACATTTTTCCCAGTGCCGCATTTATATATTTGGCGCCTCTATAGGCGCAATTGTATACTATGGTTGAAGCGCATTTAAATTCTTAAGAAAATTGATATGCGTTTCACAATCGACAAATTAATTTATTTAATAATTATGAATTGTAATTTTAATTTAGTTACCATCAGGGCCACTGTGATATTGCAGAGGTAACGAAGCAGCAGACTCGAAATTGGTCAATATAATTATGTATATATAGAAATTTTACTATGATTTAGCTGACGATATTGTATGTATAATGTAAATGTAATTTTCCTTATACCGGATCAGAATTTACATAGAAATTATAATGTGAATCTGGTTTTAAAATTATGATTTTATTAATAATAAAAAATTATTTAAATATTTATTATAGCACATTTTATATAATAATAATAATAATAATATTTCTACAACGCATTTGTATAGTTCTCATTTATTTATTATATTATATTTATTAATTTAAATATTTAATTTATATACATACGATCTAGTTTTTTTTAATATAGGTATCGCGAGAAAAATTCTAGGGGTAACCAAAAAATTATTATTACACTAAATAATATTTAGAAATTTAATTTAAATTAAAGTATATTAGCGGCTTAAATAAAATAAAAATAAAAAAAAAATAAAATATATAAATGATAAATAATGAGAAACATTTATTTATTTATTTTATTTTTGGTTTTGGTTATTGTTGTTGTAAGAACAGGGTGCTTTCAATTTTTTTTTAAATCTTAATATATATAATTTACGAATTTTTTATATGTTATATATAGAAAACAAATTGCATATAGACAGAAATTGTCTTGCGAAAATTGGCTTAAGCACAAAACTTTTTGAACCGGAGCCGTTTTGTGGTTAAACTAAGAGGACACCATAACCTGATGGATCTCAAGAGGAATGAAATTTGACAGTTTAAAAAAAAAAAAAAACACAAAACAAAATAATATGTGATTTAATCGATAACTACAATGTGTTTAGTCTACTTACCAGTCGAATCGAATCAAAACTGAATTGAACTCTGATCGAAACAATGTAGCCCATATAGGCTTAAATATATGTTACACGAATTTGTTATCCTTTAGCGCTGCATTAATTTATACACATTGGCCATTATTATATTCAAATATTTTCATATCGTCGTGTGAGAAGCGAATTGACGTAAGCGTTAGATACGTTAATTTGAGAGTACTGATATAGGAAGATAGAGAATTTAATTATCTATCACCTTGTGTTCAGACGGTTTTGGTCTGAAAATATCTTAATTACTTTTTTAATTGAAATTCAAAATTGTTGTAAGTTGTATTTATCAAAAATAATTAACTGCGAAATGTTGTATATACATTTTATACAGTATTTTGGTGTTGTAGATTAGTTCATCCTATAAATTGCAAATTGTTGTATATACATACTGTGTAGGGACAAATTTTTACTAAAGATTTCATTATTATGTAATATTCAAATTGTTGTATCTTTTTGATACGACAAATTTAAAAATAAATTACTATTAACTTCTAATTATTGTATGTTAACTATATACAACATTTTGTCGTCTAAAATAAATTGTTGTATCTAGAACAAAATTTACTTTTCCATATAGATTTAAATACAAAATTAAATTATCGTAAAGTTTGTCGTGCATCACAAAAATTAAACTATAACAATCTTCCAATTTTATTTTAAACCAAAGTAATTATTGTTTTAGATAGCTGAATAATCCATCTTTGTAATAGAGCATTAATTTATTGGAGTTACAAAATTATTTCTTGAGATACATGAATTTAAGGACTCAGTAAAAATTTAAAAAAACTTCACATTCCTTTATTTTTGCAGTTACGACAATTCGCTTCTCACACGACGATATTATATATTATTTTTTTTTAAATCATCCTGTATTATATATATATATATGTAAAATAACTGTTTATTAGAATAATTTAAATGTCATACTTTAACAATTACTTAAATGCTTCAATGGTCATTGATATTGCTCTGTGTGACTCTTTAGCAATTTTAATTCTTTAATATATTTTATTGCTATTGTGATGTTTTTCATTTTATATTGGCGGAAATGGAAAGATTTTTTTTTTTTTTTTGTATTTTAACTAAATGACATATATTAAAATTAAATACATTTTATGTTAAAGGAATAATATGTAGTTAAAAAAAAAAAAATAATTTAAATCCTAATTGAAAATATTTTTTTAATTTTTAAACTTTGAACCATCATCACAAAAAATTACAATTGTTAATTCTTACCCATAACCAAAACCAAAACTATATTAATAAAATTTATTAATAAAAAAATTATTTTTTTTAAAAAAGTGTGAATTATTTAATAATATTATATATATATAAAAAAAAAAACTAATAAATAATAAAAATGATTAATTTAATTTATTTTGAAATTATATATAAAAATGAGAAATTATAATAATTTGATGGCCATCATTTTATATTGAAATTATTTTGATTATAAAAATATTTATAAATAAAATAAAAAATTATCATAAAATTTTATTTATCTTATTTTTATATACGTTTTTTTAGTATTTACACTAATTTAACTACGTCTTTGTATAATTTAATTTAACTAAACAAAAACTTTATAAAATTTTCCAATTAATTATACAAATCGTCCTTAAATAAACCTTAAACATAAAAATAATAATTTAGTTCATTTTTTTCAAATAATCTATTATAAAATATCCTCTGTCGATGACGTTTTAAAATACAAATAGAAAGTTTCATCAATTTGGATATATTTAATTGGGCACTGATCTAAAATCAATTTTTTTTTTGCTAAAAATCTTCTTTACGTAAAGAAAATCATTTTGGTTCTACTTTGCAGGAACAAATTCGAATTGCTGTACCAATTACTGCCATCAACTTGCAAATAAAAATAATTTTTTCATTCATAATTAGCTCCATTCGGGATTATGAAGGTTAGACACTGGACAATGAAGATGAAACGATAAAGTTCTGATTAATTTTATTTCAGGTATTTTTTATTAAAGATATTTAGATGATTAACCAAAAACAGTCCTTTTTCAGGGCTACATAAAAGTATCATTAATAACAAAATATATAGATGTATATAGAAATAAAGAACGCTGTTTTATAATTTTATAACCTTATACGAGTTCTATATATTAAGTTCAACTTAATTTTCTTACCTTTTGTTACTATATTTATTTACTTATATTGGGACATGAGTCAAAACAATATTAACAAATTACATGGAAACAAAATTCAAACTCATTATACCAAATTTCCATAGCTAAATTGAGGGGTTTTATTATTAAAAGGTTCGTTTAGAAGCCCTCAACCAGAAATAACACTTAAACCAAAAAAAAAGTGAAAAGTGGACATGGTACAAAACAATAATCAGCCGACGAAATTTGCCCATACACAGAACTGATTCATATATAGAAACATAGGTAAATAACAAATGAATACGGATATAAAAAAAAATTATTAAAACCAAAATTATTACAGCTTGAATAAACCATAGGCTATCCAACTAAATTAAGGGTTCACACAGTTCTAATAAAAGAACGATACTCTATTTCCCATCTTGTGTTACTTTTTCAATTCGAAAGAAATTAGAAAAATTATAAATAAAAGCCTCGATTTAATAAACCATCGCAATCGCAGTGGTCAAAATTATTTTGTGAAAATATATAGAGGATTAGGTTATAGGTTAGGTGTTTTAGTGCAACGACAGAGCTTTGCAGAGAAATCCCTTGGTATATAGCGGTATCAAAAAAACGAAATCTATATGAGTATTTTGTTTAGTGCGAGGGAATTGTTTAGTGAGTCGCAGGATTTCGTATAAATATGAAAAACTTAGACTATAGACTTTTTTATGATTTCCATAGATTTTGATCTATGGAAATCTTTTGGTCCATACCGAGAATGACGCTTTATATGATCCAAAAAAAAAAAAAAAAATCTTTGTTAATTGTGTCATTCTGGTACATTATCAATATTAAAATATGATTTTTTTTGTTTGTTTATTGATGAAACCAGAAAATCGGTTGTATAGCTCGAAAAAGGTGGGCTTCAACCAACAAAATTCTGTTTCTCGCAATACTAATAAAAACAGTATATGGATTATTATATATAACCAATCATCAATTTCAGGTCTATACCCTGGTATTATATAACACAATTTTACATAATTTTATTTCATATATATTTATTTACATATATACCATCATATTTTTTTTTCCGTTCAATTTGTAACTTTTCCAATGAATCTTCCAAAAAATATTTTAACATAGATATTTGTATATATGTATATAATAAGAAAATTTTCTATATAGTTGGTGAAATGAACGCCATATACGAAACACTAATAATATTTCTTATATATATTTTTCCCGCTAAACTCACACCAAAAAATTCAGATTTATTTAAACCAAACTCACAAGGTTTTTTTTTTTTGTTTTTTGCCCCTAACCCGCAATATTTTTTATTTTCATTTCTTGCCTATATATATTACTGCCGTCCTAAGAAAGAAAGTCACAAACGCCAAAATTCAAATATTGAGATAAGGGCAGATTTATAACCGTGAATGAGTTTCTGAAAAAGATCCATTTCCAACTGCAAATGACTCAAAAACTTGAAGTAAAATGGTCATATCTACCACTTCTAGAGTGTTTCCTAGACATAAAAGTCTTATCTGCATTTTACTATATGATAAAAAGTCACATAGACCAAAAAGTCACAAATTTTGCTTATAAGACTTTTTTCCTTAATATCTTTGAATATTTTTTGGATTCTATGACATTTTTTCTTTGTGAACAAAAAAAATTGAAATTTTTTTTACTTATTTGTGTATACTTTCGTTTTCGTAAGTTCTCTTTTGTGTGCGTATACCAAGCAAAAAAGTCATGTATCCATTTTCTCTACTTAATCCTTTAAAATTTTTCTTATTATTTGAATTTACTTTTTGAAATTATTCATAAAAATTAATTTTGAAAGTGCGAAAGATAAAAAACGTAAAACTTATATATCTAAAAACTAGTAAAATGGAAATGTGACTTTCTTTCTTAGGACTACAGTAATATATACATACCTTTTTCTTGTATACCCACCAAAAAATATATGGGGCCATAATTTTGTAACCCAAAACAGTAGCAGCAGCAGCACCAGCATCATTTTCTTCTCATCACCTTTTCTCATATTCAAAACATATACATATGTAATTGTTATAAGTTGATCCCTATTATATATAACATTACAATATGAGGTCCTTTATGTTGATAAGTCTCCTTATTTTCTTCATTTGCATATAGGATTTTATATTTTGTATATAAGTGTATTTCATATGGGACACAACATACATTATGTATTACATATATGTATATATATATTATAGAAACAAAAAAAAAAAAACAAAAAAAAAAAATTTACCTCTTCCACCCTGATTTTTTTTTTATAATAACTGTGTGTGTTCAGTAATATATATATACAATCTTTTAGATAATATATTTTCTTCCATTTACTCCATTTCTTTTTACTTTCTTCTATCTTTTTTTTTTGATTATTTTACATATATAGCTATATATTTTCTTTCTTATACTGATTCTTAATCTAGTAAATTTTAATTTTTTTTATTTTGTCGTATAATATACATAACCATTATACACCCAACCCCCTTCCAAAATCCAGACTAAAAAAGGATTTTTTTTTAATATATTATTATATACAAAAAATGTATGTATATATATATATATGTTACAGTTAAAGTGTACACAGCATAGTCAATGTGTACACTGAATTATATTCAAATCTTTACCCATATAAAATTTTCATAAAATTTCCACCTTTTCCAATATAATTTATTAAATATTCAAACCATTTACTTAGTTAATGCATGAATTGACTGCTCTGTGTACACTTTAACTGTAACATATATATATATATATATATACAATTATTTATATATGTTACAGTAAATGTGTAAACAGCAGTCAATTCATGCATTAACTAGTAAATATATGCATTGACGTTAGACTTTAGTGAAAGCATTTTTAAATATAAAAAATGGATACTATTACTAGTAAAATGTATTCATTTACTAGACAATGCATACATTCGCAACAATACATTAGTCCAAAGCATAATATAATATAAGAATTTTGTGAAGTTTCACCACTATTATGGTTTGAACCTTGGGTTAATTCACCACAGACACACACTATTCTAAAACTTCAAAATTAATATAGCAATACATATATAAAAGAACTGTTTTATTATTATTATGATAAAAAAATTATCGGAATTGAAATTGATTAATCTGAATTACAATTCATACTTTGTGGCATTAAAATTGATACTTTATAAATTACATACTTGGAAAAGGTGGTTTGAATATTTAATAAATTATTAGAGATATTTCGAAATAAAGTTTTTTTTTGTTTTTGTGAATAGATTTACTGACCGAGTTGTCAGAATGCATGTACCTACTAGGAAAAGCTTAAATTGTACTATTTTTCCATATTGGTTTGGTTTTGCTTGATCTCGGTCTGTCCCCCATAATACACTGAAACCTTATTTAAAGGTTGTCGTTATACTCTCTCCAATCAATCATATTGTTTATTGTAGCTTGTAGCATATTTCTATAATGAACTTGTAATCACATTAGCCGGATTTATTCCGGCCTGCGCCTGCTTCATTTTAAGTTTTTGTCCATCTGGAAGAAATTTCACCAAAAAAATATATGAAACTTCATTAATTCGAAGAAAATTCGAACTTGATGTCGTTTTGTTCATTTTTAAGAATATTTTCCTTCTTTTTTTTAGGATTGGGGGAGGGGATGTTGGGTCGTTTACATCACATACATAGTTTTGTATCTTGGTAAACTCATTTTAGATGGTTAGATTATTGTCTTTAATAAAATATATACCTGCGATTTACTTTTATTATGATGATTTTTTTTTAAAGTATTAGCATCAGTAAAGTTCTTTTCTTTGTCGCAGCTTGTTAGTATTTTCATTATCTTCAAATTCCATATTAAAAAATTTGTCATTTATAAATATCTAACAGAAATTTCTAAAGTAATATATTATTATGGTACCGCAGTTTAACCCCAACTGAAATATTCATCCTCATAGTTGAATATAATTTACAATAATTATTATAGCCCCAGTTTATCCTCTTAAACAAACCAAAACCTTAACAGTATATATATGATTAATCATTATATTAGGGGTCATCTGCTCTGGAAGAGTAGCTTTAAAAAAAAAATTTAACTTAAAAAAAAAAATCATAAATTTTATGATTTAATCGATTAAACAAAAGTTATCAGACATAACATTATTTAAATGAATTTCAATATAAATTTTTAATAACAACATTGATGTAACTAATAAAATACTTGACTTTTTCAACACATTTTACTAATATAATAACATTATTCGATTACAGAAACTATGACAGCCATTAAGTTAAATATTATAGTAAAATTGACGTTTGATATCTATAATTTTTGTATGCTTTAAATATATATAAATTAACTTATCCCAATTATGAATATGTTACGATGGATAATTTAATTTTGATTTTATATACTATTGAAATACAAATCTCTTGAGTATATAATATTGCCAAGCCAGAGGTTATCTGTCCAATTGAATCCGCGAAAACAATCATCTATTTATTTAGCATATCGTACAAAATAGTCAACGACACTTCCAATCCATATCGTCAAGTTTTGTCAAACCAAACTACAATTTTGTCTGCGATTATCCATAGAAAAAAAAATCGAAAATCATTCTTGTTCATATATAAATATAGAAATATCTGATGGAAACTGATTGGTATTAGTCTCCTTACTGCGATGGTCCATATAGTTTGGATCGGTAAACACGATATACTCATCTTAGAATTGTCATATGGACAGCTTATACCGCTGGTGGAAATGAATCTATATATAGAGCCCAACAGTATGGAATATGATAGCGCAAGACTTGCGTGCATCATGTATCAATGCTTGGGAACGTGACGTACTGCACGGTTTGTTGGCACCCTTTCAACACTCTACTTTTGTGGAGAATTATTCTCTTCATAAAATTAAGTAGAATTTTTTTTTTTTTGATATGATTATGGTGCTTAGTTTTTGAACCTTGTATATATATATGGGACCATACAATGGATCCATCGAAATATTTCTCGTGATGCGTGTTGACGCTTTTGCATCTTCATGCAGCCCTCTTAACCTAACCTAAATATACCGAAATAAGCTATTTGTAACATCATTTTTTCATAACGATAATCGTATACCCCGGTAACCTTATTTTAAATTTTTCAATAACGTTATTTACAATTTTAATTAGTAACTTTGTTTTTTTTTTTATTGCTGCATTTCTTTTCAATTTCAATCAAGAAAAACCCAAACATTAACTCAAAAATAATACTCAAATTATTCATTTTGAGAAAACAAACTTAAAAATCAACAAAATATTGTAAATTTTACATAAATATGAAATATTTCCCCCAATAAACAATTAATGAATGGGAAATTCGATTACTAAACGTAATTTTTTTGTAAGAAATGTTATAGTGCATAACGAAAAACGCAAAAAATAAATAAAATATGTTTCGTTGCGTTTTTCTTTATATATAACAAAAAAAAAAAACGAAAATTTCATAACGTTTGAAACGGTATTTTTAAATTTTCGATTGTTATAACGTTATAGCGTTACGTTACACGTAACGTTTTCCATCACTGATTATAATACAATAAACATTAAAAATCATATATGAAATTCTAATACTAAATTTACATAACGTTTCGATTATTCATTATCCACAGCTGATTTATTCATTTTGTTATACGTTTTTTTGTTATACGTTTTGTAAAAAAAAAAAAAAACGTATAACAAAAAACGTTACGAGATCCTCTGCATTTCTATATATGAATTATGAATATATTAATTATATAATATTGAAAAATTCCATATAAAATTTTATATAAAGGTTCAAAATATTTTGATTACAAATTTTAAATGGCCATATTATTATATTTGTTATTTATATTTCAACTATATTTGTATATAGTTAGTTTTATATATATATATGTATAATTATTTTGTAAAAGGTCGAATGAGATATAAATTTTATCATGATCATCATTAGTGTAAAGGTGAATTGATATCCAACCATAAAAAATGAACAGTTTTTTTTACACTTTATTCGTACAAATTGACACAAAAAAAAAAAGAAAAGAAAAGCTTACCTTCCCCAAATTTATACTAACTACCCCTCACAAAACAAACACTAAGATAAAACAGAAATAATTTTTTTTGTCCTATATGTGATTGGATAAAATAAAAATGAATAAAATGTAAGAAAAAACAAAAAAAAAGTGATTTAGTATATATCAAAAAAAAAAAAAAAAAAAATCTATACGCTGGGTCATGAACCAACCCCTTCACCGTCCGCTATTCTACATAATAATCCTTTTTTTTTTTTTTTTTTCTCTCTTTCTAATTCAAGATTTTTGTATTATAGGAAACGACATCTTTAATAAAATATAACTCCTTCTTTTTTTTTTTCATCATCTTATATAATACTTAAAAAAATTGCTTTCGATTCTCTATAGTACAACACAAAGCAAAAAAAAAAAAAAAACTACCTTCTAACCCTCAATATTAACCATTTTATCATATATATTATACTACCTTCATCACTGTTTCTACACTACCACCCTCGATATATCCAATGCTCATCAAAATAAAAAAAAAATAACTACAATAAGAAAAAAAAAATTATACATATTTATACACACGGAATGTGTCCTTATAGATAAGACAGAATTATTGATCACTTGTAACGAGACTTTGAAATATATGTAAAAAAAATACTATATATATATATATATATGTAAGATATTTTATATACATATGAATTTCTTGAGTATACAACAAAAAAAAATTCAACCCCACAAAAATTCTAACAAAAAATTAAAAAAATATAATACATGCATAAAAAAAAAAAAAAAAAAATTGTTTTAACCCTCTCTCATACAAAAAAAAAAAAACAACCCTATCTCATTTAACTTGTCGTCTACAACATTTATTTATATAATGAATTATAAAGATAGTTTTACACTATACAGATTTAAATCTACGTTAGTGGTGTCCAGAAACTTGACGGTTTCCGTGGGTCACTTTATGCGGCTAGAAGATATCGTTGAGATCGCTTTATAAAAAAAAAACTAACAATAATTGAACACAACTTTGTTCTAGCCCAGCGCCGGACACTTAAAAATCCTTTTAAATCATATTTATATACATAAATACTATATATAATTACAAGACATCCACTTCGACCTTGTCGATTTAATTGTGCATTTATAGCCTCTTAATATAAATGCATTTGAAAAATACTATGATATTTGAGAGGGTGCGATTATATTTGCCAATGCATTTACCTAAAAGATGTTTTTCATCAATTTGCTAATGCCTTGCAGAGAATATAAGCTGTCGTTTTTTTTTTTTTGTCATTTCGACAGAGGCAGCAGCAGATTTTCAGCAATATACATTTTATATGTTGAGGTATTTAATGGCCTGTTAGGGTTTTTGATATTCCTTTTTTACTGAGTTTTAGAATATTTTCTACATTTTTGTTTGTTTGTGGTGTTACTATATTATAGTTGTGGCGTAATTAATTTTTTTTAGATTGAATGTCCTGGTATGGTAGTCTGTTCCAGTATAGATTTTGTGATCTTGTTCAATCCATCTGCGCGTAAAATGAAATTGGAGTTTTATCTTGGTTTTTAACATAGAGCATAGAACGGCTCTGGTTCAATGAGTTTCATAATTGACGTGAACCAAAAAAAAAAAAAAAAAGAAGAATTTAGTTATAGCAGTGTAAAAACAGCTTTATATACAGTTTTTTTTTATCATTATAATATATTGAAGAAAAATACTTGACAATTTTTTTTTTTTGTACTTTACAGGAATCGAATTTGATTTTATATTTCTTCGATTTTTTTTTTCCCACCTCCGGCATTTCACCCACTCAATAATATAAATATCATCACCCACATATATATTGTATATAATTTATAAATATGCAAAATAAAATTCCCCCCCTAGGTAAATCTAAACAATCCTAACTAACTCACTAGCAACGGTTTACGAGTGTGATATCAAATGGACACGTTTTCCGAGACTGAGACCCGCTACTTTACCAACCCAAATTTAATGAAGTTTAACTAAAGCTTATGGTATTTATTGACAACCACAAATTATTCAAAACGCTTAAGAAAGTTTATTAAAAAAAATATTGTTTTAAGCATTTCATCTATTAAACGATGACTATATTTTATAATGCCAAATGTCATTCAGTAGTTTATTCTCTACCATTATAGTTGATCACAACAATTTATAGTTTTAACCCTGCGTAGAGTATACTAAATACTATGGAAATAGTTCAATTTTCTATATGGAAATTGAAATTTATATGTATAGTATTTATTTTTATTAAAATATTGAAAATTTTCATATATAAAAATTGTATTGCAGAGCAGGTCTATCTTCAAAATGAACTTCGTCATCGTATATATATGGACAAACAGATATTAATAAGTCATCAATTCTAAAATATTCAAACTGGGAGGAAAGAGTTACAGTATAACAACATTTTTTTTTATATATGTAATATACCAGAGTTTTCAAGGTTCAAGATATTCTTCTTCAGAATTTTTTAATTTAAATTACCAGCTGCGCTACTAATTAATGTTCGATGCATAATAGCTTAACCGTGGATTGGATGACACCAGGGCAAATACATTAGCCTTCAAAATCACCCAAATTTTTCAAATTTTTGAAATAGTAACTAGAAAATATTTAAATCTGTTATATTGTATCCAAGTAAGTTACATGATTTTTTTTTTTTTTTTTTTCCTTAAGATATCTAATAGCTATTTATATCTAAAATTAATCATCATTTGAAATTTTTGAGGTTTATTCAAATTCCCATCTATTATTACCAACAATACAATTTTTAATGTTCCCCCAGAATTTCACTTTTAGAAAAAAGGCCCGACCATATTTTAAAAACCTAATATTATATACAAATTATTATTTTCTTTCCGTAGATTCTTAAGGACTTTGGCACATGATACACGATATAGTAATTGCGAATTTCAAAGAAATTAATTATTCCATGCGGCCAGATTTGGCATCCCGTTTAACCACATATGCCGCAGCTGCAAAGAACTTATAAAGATATTTAAAAAAAAGTATAAAGTTCCAATTATTTATTAAAAATAATTTTGTATCCATGTCAGAACAATGTCATGCTCTCTAGTATTTTCAATTGAAATTCTCAAATCATAAACTCTATTACAATTAAAATTCTGTTAGGTGAAAAATAGGAGTAGTTCTAATAAATTGTATCAGCCTGTTAAGTCTGACTTAGTATATGTAACGCCAATTTAGAAAGCAATTTTCTTGTACAAAAGACGAATGGCTTCATTGATAAAATCCAATTTTCTAGTCCGCGCGCGTTATTAAAATTGACAATTCGCCAAAAAGCAGGAAATTTCCTTGGTTTGCGTAAACTTAAATTTATCTTAAGAAACTGATACTCTTATATTTCCGATCTCATATAGAGTTCTTGTAAAAATTGGTATATATAAGACTATGGTTCTAAAGAATTCGACACTTGTAATGCAACTCTCATATAGAGTTATTTAAGAATTCCCATATAAGACTGGGACTCTGAAGAGTAAAGCAGTGACCATGATAGTTCTTTCAGAACACTTTTAGAATTGTCACTATAAGTCTGAAACTCTAATGAATCAAACTCTTATAATGTATGATACTTACAGAATATACTATAACCGATATGATTCAAGACTGACTCCAGCACTTATAGAGTAATACCTTTTGTTATAAGGGCTATATAAGAAAGCCATTTTTACCGAAGAGTTTTAAAAGAAGTGAGTTACTCTTAATAATTGTTATAGTTGGTGGGTGTTGGTTATATAAGGAGCATTACATATTTTATATTGAGCTATTTTGTATCGTTTGATATGGTTTTGTATTTTATATATATGTAGGTTATACATCAGGTTTTATTTTTGTCTGTTTGATCTATGTTATAAAATTTATTTTCCGGTGTTCTATTTTTATTATTTATATATTTATTTATATAGAAGGGTTTGAAATTTATATATAACCATTTCGATAATTTCATTAGAAAGCTAAAGGTCTCCAGTTAATCAAAATATAGACAAATTTTAATATATTATATATATATATATATATATGCTAATATGAATATATATATTTACTATAATATTTAATGTTCCTGAACCATAAACAAGACAAAAATTTAACGCTTCAATAATAGTTTTAATTTGAATTTGTGAATATGTGAACACATTTAAATAGTGGTACCAAACCAATTTTTAATTTAATAAATATATATATATATATATGTAATATGTTATATTGCAGAGGTTTTCCACCTTTTTTTTCGGCGTACCACCAGATTCAACCAAAATGGTGATCATGTACCACTACCGTGTAGTAAATCAAATTTAAATGAGTATACCCCATAAAATTTTGGATTATATGAGTGATAAATATCGCAAAATTCATTTAGTCCCATTTTTTTTTTTTTTTAAATTATTATATTTAATGAAATGCGGTTGCATCTATATGTATTCAACAGAAATCAAAATTTTTATATCTATTATGGTATCATTTTTGGTTAATTTTAAACGAAGATTATATGGTCAAGATTTAACTTATGGTTCTATATACATTTATTTTTAATTATGCCAACATAGACGAAAATCTCGTTTCACATAAATTTATGTTGATACATAAATATGTTCATATATCGTCGCGTGAGAAGTGAATTGTCGTAACTGCAAAAATCAAGTTCCGAGATAAATGAATGTGAAGTTTTTTTTTTTTTTTAAATTTTTGCTGAGTCCTTAAATTCATGTATCTCAAGAAATAATTTTGTAACTCCAATAAATTAATGCTCTATTACAAAGGTGGATTACTTAGCTATCTAAAATAATAATTACTTTGGTTTAAAATAAAATTGGAAGATTGTTATAGTTTAATTTTTGTGATGCACGACAAACTTTACGATAATTTAATTTTGTATTTAAATCTATATGGAAAAGTAAATTTTGTTCTAGATACAACAATTTATTTTAGACGACAAAATGTTGTATATGTAGTTAACATACAATAATTAGAAGTTAACTTATTTGTATAGTAATTTATTTTTAAATTTGTCGTATCAAAAAGATACAACAATTTGAATATCACATAATAATGAAATCTATAGTAAAAATTGTGTCCCTACACAGTATGTAATACAACATTTTGCAATTTATAGGATGTATTAATCTGCAACACCAAAATAATGTATAAAATGTATATACAACATTTCGCAGTTAATTATTTTTGATAAATACAACTTACAACACTTTTGAATTTCAATTAAAAAGTAATCAAGATATTTGCAGACCAAAAACGTCTGAACACAAGGTGATAAATAATTAAATTCTCTATCTTCCTGTATCAGTACTCTCAAATTGACGTATCTAACGCTTACGACAATTTGCTTATGTGAAAGACATATATAGTGAATTATAAAATTATAGAAGAAAAATTGCAATTTTGTTTGAGATTAATAATGCGGAAAATTAGTATAATCCCAAATTTAATATTAATTTCGTGTACCACAAGGAAATTGTTTAAGTACCACTGATGTTACGCGTACCATAGGTTGAAAACCGCTGTTATATTGTATATATTAACGTGTATATATAAATTCTACTTAAATTTTTGTCTTTAGTTTTTCGTTTTTGAATTAATTTTCAAAACAATGATAAGGAAACAATTGCATATATAGATACATACATACATACATATACAGAGTATCTACAGTATAACATATATATTTCTAGAAATCGATTAAAATTCGTTAGTTACATTTGGTTTTTAGTTTTTTTTGTTCTATGGTGCAATTTTATATTATAGTTTTCCCCCTTTTTTATATAAAATTGAATATAAAATTCATCAGCATCACTTTTCAATCAATAAATATATATATATATATATATATTTAAAATAAAACAAAAAAAAAAAAAAAAATTTGCATAAAACATAAATAAAAAAAAAAAAAAAAAATTAAACTGATTTTTTTTTATTGTTTGGGTTTACAAGAAGATTTTTTGTTGATAATTCACTGATGGCTTTTACTTTTATGCCTTTTGTATTTTTGTATATTTATCTTTTAAGAGAATCAATTAATTTTGAAATTTTATGTTAATTTTTTTATTTTTTTTTTTGTTGATGTATGTATATAATACAAAAAATTACCTTTTTGGTATTTATAATATATATATACATACATATATATATATATATATTATAATAAGCAATAATTATTTTTACTTCGAATTTACAATTTTTATTGTTGTTGTTTAAAAATACAAATAAAGGGCATGCATCATAACAAATTTATTTATTTCAATGGCCCCGGAGATTCTCAAATGCCAGAATAAACTATATATACATATATATATGTATATATATATGGATTTCCAGTAATCAATCTATCAACGAAATCCATTTATAAAAAAAAAAAGTGTATATGAAATTATTACTTGTATACAGTGAAGGTTCCTTAATTCGGAATTCTTTAATTATGGGAAAGGTCAATAATTCGAGGGGGGCGGGGTTAATAATATTCCGAATTAGAGTGGTTTTTCCGAATTACAGGGAAATCGTGCTCTGGTTTCTATTTTATAATTGTGCAAAATTTTTGAAAATGTTACTAAAATGTAATTTTATGTATTTCCTTATAATAATGACGTTTATTATTTACACTTTAATATATTAATTCTGTAAATGTCGCATCCATTAACGCATTTTATTTACATACATACGTTAAAATAATAATTACAAACATAATTTTCCCTGTGTAATAACAAATTTTTTCCTATAATGTCAAAATCATTTTTTTTTTTATTTCGGTTATTTTTTGGAAATAATTATGGGACTTACCAAGTGTTCATTTGACATTTTGAGAAGTCAAAAATTAAATTCCCATCAGTTTACTATGGCATTTTTATTATTGCTATATGACTGTTTTTTTATGGTTTTAATTATGGTTTTAATTGGTTTTAATTATGGATGTACATATTCTATATTATAAAAAAAAACCCGATCTAAGTGAAATTCGTTAATTCGGAAAGACCTTACGCTTACCATTCCGAATTAAAGACCTTTTACTGTATATATATATACAATAATTTTAGTGCTCCTTGGAAGGTTATAAGATTATCCGTTGTTGTTGTTTACATTTTTGACATTGACATAAATATAATATTTATACATATATATTACCTATAATATGTCAGGCAAAAAGGATACAAAATTGTACCTTCTTACATAGTTTTATATAGGATTAATTGTAATATTTAAGGTTAGCAATTTTTATATTAATTTCCGAGGCCTAATGGGTTAGAGATAGATCAAAATATATAAAATAGAATTTAATCCATATAGATTATTTTTTAGATTAAATTAAATTAAATTTTTGATTTACATAATGAAAACTATATATACAATTTAGGTCTAATAATTGTAGCCAAATATATTTGCTTTATTATTATTTTAATAATAAGAGAATGTTAATGGAGCTGTAAAGTATACCACATTGAAAAAGAGACTATAGTGCACTTCATTTGCAAGTGTCCTGCAATGGCCAGAGCCAGATACAACCTTTTACAACCTTAGCAAACTCAACGACCTAGCCACGAAGTAACCCAGAGACATACGGTACGCTTGAATAGCACGAGATGGATCTAAACTGCATCTTTCAACCGTGTAGCCTAGCCTGGTATCATGATGAGTATAAGTGGTAGCAAAACAGTGCATATACGCTAATTGTATATAGTTACCATCAGGCGTATTGCTGGGGATACTCACCACTTAAACCAAAAACAACATAATCTCTAAGATAATCAGAACTATGAAGGTTATTTGCAATGCAAATCTAAATGAATCTATTTTCTATATAGCTTCAATCCTGTCAATATATTAGCTAGCATATTTAAGGATAGAACTAAACCGTAGTGAAACGAATGATGATTTGAAAATATTAAGGGTCATTAAATTCTTTATAGACCATCACATCATCTTGATAAAAACGCAGAACAAAGAGTTGGCATTTGGTTAATGATAATTATCATAATGTATAACTTCAATAATGATAATTTGTTAATAGAAAAATTATTCCTAAAATCTTTAAATATTGTCTAATTCGATTAATGTTATTTTGTACACCGAACGTTTGAATTATAGATGATTTAGTATACGTTTTGTGACGCGTTTTTAAGGCACATTTAATTAGTATATTTAACATTAAATTGTTGTTATTACACCCCAGACCATAAATTTTTTTTTTTTTTAAATTGTTCTGAAGTTGAAATAGTGTCATAAAGTGTAGTGATTTTCTTGTCTATCATTCATTGAAATTGTGTATACAGTAGGGACACCCTGTATATATATATATATATATATATATATATATATATATATATATATATATATATATATATATATATATATTATATAGAATTGCGGTAAAAAATGCAGAAGCTAATAACAAAATTAACGAAATAGATATGGACTGCAAATAATTTTTTTTTTTTTTGTGGTTTTTTTAGAAATTTTACTTTTGATATTTTTCACTAAACCGCTTTTATTATTTATATTTAAAACATCTAAATAACAAAAAAAAAATTAAACCAATTGAGAACTTCAGAAAATCTTCATGGTAATAAAATGGTAAAAATCCTATTTGGTATCCTAAAATATTATCCCCGCCAGTAATTGTATAATTTGTATGTATATAATAAATAAATTTTCACCACATTTTTCTTAAGATTATGTTTTCAATAGATCATTTCTGTTCGAAATACCATGAAATTTATTAAAATAAATAATTCTCTACAATAATGCCATGACTGTATAAGGTCTGGGGTAACCATAAGGCCGGTTGTGTCCTGTTCGGATATTCTGGATTCCTTCTCTAAACCTTTATTTCATTATATAATATATGATGTGTAGTGTATGTAATAGAAAAACGCTGATGTTTATTGGATCTATAGTCTTAAACTAATGTTTTCTTTTAATTCTTATCTTTTTGTACAAAATTATTAACCCTTAATACTTTACTCTCAATTCAAGGGGACGGTGTTATGGTATTATTTCTTTTTAATTTTTCTTAAATGGTTTTTTTTCTATTTAACTCCTTGCCAATTTTCCGTTTAGGTATAGGAATTTAATTAGTCAATAATACCAAAATCAATCATTCGATTTGATCCATTTTTAAATCGTTTTTAGCATTCATTATAAGTTCCGGCAATTAAAGGTGAATTCATTGTTTCGTTCGATTTACGACGAATTCAATGTCCACGCATATTTTTTATATGAAAATTTGAATTTCTCTCATTTTTTTAGTTTTTATTTTCGAATTATTTTGTTTGTCTCTCTGAAAAAGTTTGTTCAATTTCTATACCTTTAGTCTTTAGTGCTGCGCATTTTTGAAAATTCAAAAATAAACTTCAATCGAATAAAAAAACAAACGTCAAAAAACATAAATAAATATATCTAATAGAAAAAATATTTAAAAATTATTATTATTTTTATTTTTTTGATATAGATTATCATAAAATGCACCGCACTTTTATCAGTTCGACTTAAATCAGTTCGACTTAAATGCGACGAAACAATGAATTCACCTGAAAAGTTGATTTATATATTGAACTTTATATAGTGCGGCACGCATTTTTGAAAAAATCAATCGAGACATCAAAAACACAAAAATCATTTGACAGAAAAATCATTTGAATATATAATTTTTTTAATTATACATAAAATTCATATCGTAGTTTGCCATATTCTATATATAGTCATAAAATATTTTTGTGTGGCTGATTCCAGCCGCAACGATTAACGTTCTATATAGAATTAAATCAGTTCGACTAATTTTATCCGCAACGATGAATCCGCTTTAACTCAATTATTATGAGTTAAGAAACGAAATGTTAATTTATAAGTAAAACAATAATTTCCATATATAAAATTTGAAATTTATTTTTCAAATTTTTGAAAGTTTTGTATCTCATTTGAATTGGATCATAATATAAATTCATAATTAAATTGTGGATTTCTGGTATATACATAATAATTGTGATTCATATTTAGCAACACTAGATTTACAGAAAAATATATTAAATTAGTAATGGCGGTTCATAAGTGGTTCATAAGATTTTGACAAAAAATCGAAAATATTAAATAAAGTGGACGCTTTCTAAACAATATCGATTAAAATTAATTGTTATATATAAGAAATTATTATAATTATTTATACCAATAATTTTAAAATTAAGAATTTATAATAAAATTGCATTAAATCGCTTTGTATAAATGGTGACTTCCGGTGTTAAGTCATATTTAAAATAAAAAACAAAACAAAAAAAGCGAATTGACCGAAATATCATTTATCTAAATTTACTGGGGTGACGATATATATATATATATATATATATATAAAATATTCCGATGAATAATAATAATAATAATTTTGTAAATTACATTTTGTTAAAGTATCTACCAGCATTTTCTTTTTTTTTTTTTTAAATTCATATCGTAGTTCTGATTTTTGTAACCACGAAATATAATAACTTTTGCCGCGAATACTGAAACTAATTTTTACAAAAAAAAAAATATACTTTTCAATAAATTATAATAAATTCGGCACGTTTCTTTTTAACTTTTTTTTAATAATTATTTATTATTATATATATTTAGTATAGATACATGTATATAATAACATGAGATATTTTAAAAATCAATTTTAAATTGTTATGTTGTCGATTTATGTAACCATCATAATAATAATAATAATAAAAAAAAACGACAACAGCAGACGAATATATATATATATATATATATATTATATGAGGGCCTCAGAACCAGAGTGGCCTAACCCACAAAAATTTCTTCTTTATTATGGATGATAAAAATAGTATTCACCAATTTATAGTATATACTATAAAACTATGTATAGAATGACTTTTTGTTCGTAGTCAAAAACAATTCTTATCATTACATTTACACGGCTCCAGTCAAAAACATTTCAGTCAAAAAAAAGTTCATATACAAATTTTGTTGACTGAAATGCCTTTTAAAGAAAAGGAACTTCATAGTCAAAACAAAGGGAATTTCGGTCAGAAAAAAGTTTGACTGAATTGCCTTTTTTTTTGTATTTGCACTGAAAAGTCTTCGTTCAGATTTTTTTCTTTTTGAGTGGAATGCCTTTTTTGGGAAAAGGGTGTAAAGAAATCTCTTCCCGATAATAATAAAACATCAAACATTTTACTGATGGACATATACTATTCGTACTGTCAAACTAGTCAAACTTCCAAAAGTAATACCAGTCAAAAAAGTTTTGACTGAAATACCTTTTCAGTTATTTGATTTAATATCCTTCTGAAAATGGCAATTCAGTCAAAAATTATTTTGACTAGGATTCCTTATTATTTTGACTAAAATTCCATTTTTTTTTTTTGACTGAAATGTTTTTGACTGGTATTCTTTCCCCCCATTTACACCATTTGAAAATATCGTATTTTTCAAAATTCGTTTTTCTCGGATTTTTTTTTTTTTTTGTTGTGGGTTAGGTCACTCTGGTTCTGAGGCCCTCATATATAGTAGTTTTGTTCAATAATATTATATATAGATTAGCTATATTAATAAAAGTGAATTATTTCTGTTGCTATATTTTTAGGATTTATTATATTTTTATATATGTACATAAATATAATCGGAAGTTACATTATAAACACCACAATAAACAAACCTTATACTATAAATAGGAATTTAACAAGCTATAGTATATAATATTTGACACTTGAAACCAAAATGTAATGCCTAAATATTTAATTTAAATCAAATTAATTTCAAAGTTCATAATTAATAAATATTTAAAACACAATGTAATTCAAATTTATGCTTGTATGATAGTTTCTTTTTTTCACGCTATAGTTTTTTTTACGATAAATCCTATAGCCGGGAATAAAAGAGATAGTCTTGCAAGACAGAGATGATAGTATAATTTTGATTCATAAAATATAACTATACATATTATAATTTACGATAAATTCGTAGTTATGGCAATAAATTTGTAGCATCTATTTACGATAAAGCTTTGATAAAGAGTTCTATAGTACATCATTCAATCCATCAGTGTAATTTTTCTATGATGTTATTTCTCTCTTGCTAAGTTCATATATAGATAGACGGAAAACTATATATATAGCTTGAAAAAAAGCAACTGTCATAATGCCATTATTGTAGGATCATTTTATATATAAATAATTCAACAAAAATAAATGCCGAATAATAAATTTACAATCAAATTGTTATGGATTTATAAGATTAAACTAAAATGTATCATAATATACCATCCAAATTTATTAGAAGAAGAAAAAAAATCTATAACACAATTTTATAGCCAGCCATCCCACAGGCTGGCTATAAAATTGTGTTATAGTTATATTCTATAAGCGTGATCTGTGGGGTTGTAGAAACATATCGTATATTTACATATCGTAAATTATAAATATAAAGTATAAATAGATTTTATTTAATACATTTTATTGAAAGACAAACTATTTCCTGGCTTTAAGGATTTTAAAAGTTCCGTGGTACTGTCATTTACAATTTGTATATAATAGTTATTATAGGTAATTCCAATTCATTTCAATTCGTTTCAATTTTAAAATCTTTAGCTTGGTACTTCGTACTTTTTAGCATTCGGAAATTCTCATAATTTCGATATTTGCTGGTTAATCTATTTTTTTCGAGAACAATATTCTTTTCATATATAATCGCATTTGAAGCGCGTTTTGAATTTAAATTGATATCATATTCATATTCGATTGCCAATTTATTTTTAACAATTTAGTATTGGGAATTGAAATATTTTCTATATGGAATTAATTTCTTTGATATAATATGTATATAATCATTTCGAATTTAATTAATATTTTAATAGTCTGAACTTTTTTATTTGGTCAAATAAACTCAATCGTATTATGTACACGCTATATAGTTTTGTTTCTATATCTATTAATTGTTACCGGCGGATTTTTTTTTTTTATATTTGGCTGAATCCATTATTAAACCAATATACTTTATTTCTGATGGTATATATCTTTGGCTGTATAATAGGTTCATGGGAATATGCAAATACGAATTGATTTGTTGGACCCTTTAATTACACTAAATCACCATTTTCTAATTTAATATTATATAATAGTCTCTTGCAGCTATATGAGATCTATTTTAAGAACATTCCCATGTTATATATATATATATTTTATCGAAGCGGTATAGCTATTACAATTAACACAATAGTACGGCAATTTCATTTATTGGACTTTTGAATATATAGTTTTTCTTTAGTATAATCGAGCATCTAATCATCTCCATTAATTTCGTACCAGATTCGCAATCTTACCATTACCAAAAAAATGGGAACATATATGAGAAATAGACCATACATTATTATTGTTTGGACTATAGCGATAAGGAGAGAAATATGTTAAAAACTTTATCTTTATCATATAAATTTAGCTTCAAAATTGTTTGCAACATTATTTCTTCTAAACTGCGCATATAATCAAATAATGTAGATTTCAAACAATTTAATGTAAATAGGAATAGCTTATATATAGCTCATTTCAATTATTTAAAAAAAAAAAAACTTTAAAAATTCATTGCATTTTTTTTAAAAAAAAGAAAAGAAAAAAATACAATAAAATCATAAAAAGATATATACAATTAAAATGTATTGAAAACTTATCGTAAATATAATAATATATTCACAAAATTTTATATATATATGTTATTGGTCAACAGTTTCTTGGAATCCTTATTTACCTATAAAAAAAATATGCGAACCTCAATGCCCTTTCCTCTAAAATCCAACAACAACAAAAACTAAAACAGATGAATTTTTTTTTTTTTTTTTGTAATATTATTTATAAAGCTCACACCAAAAAAAAATAATAATCATTAAACGATGGGGAGAAGTGGTGAAACCAATATAGTTTATGCTGACCATACATTGTACAACCTGGTTATGAATATTATAAATAACATGTAATTTTTGACATAACACGTTAAAAAAACATCATTTTGGTACCTCCCCCCATACACTTATATATATATAACTTACAACCAACGGTTTCGGCCACATTAGTCAAGAAATGATATATCAAACGTTTGACGGTGACGCTAAAATTTTAAACTATATTATATGAGTTGAAAGCAACTTCATAGTTATATACACTTAATTGATAGTATATAATACTTTATGCTATACTTTTTAATTTAAAATTAAATTTTCTACAACCTTTTTTAGCAACACGCTAAATACGGTATTTGATGTGAAAGTTATATTTCCATCAGAGCTGAAATTTTTCTACTACACCCTCCTCACTGTTATTAACGTTGAGCAATTTTAATTGCTTAAATTATAAAACTGTGTATACTTTACACGGTGGCATTATGTGATTCAAGCTTTTAATATATTCTTATTTAAGATTGTTTTACATATCCGTCGAGATTTTTGTTTGCGCCGAGATTTTTTTTTTGGATTTCAACCAATTAAAAAACAAAAAGCTGCACACGATTTTTCGGCACGGCGAAGAGTTGAACCAAAAAATCATTGTGTGTGTGTAAACAGCTGGAAGACAAAATTCGGGCGCAAATGTAAAACAACCTTAAAACTGTCAAAATGGTGATGCCAACATGTGTGTTGTAAAAGTTTTTCCAATATGCAAACGATACAACTTGAAATTTACATAAATTTTTTATCAACATATTAATATTGATAAACATTATGTGTTTTATAATGTTTGGGCAGCTTTAGTTAATACCATCCAGTATATGGTGATAAAATTTCATATTAAAGAGATGCCGTTTAGTCCATTTAATAATAATAATAATAATAATAATAAAAAAAATACACGTAAATTCACAAACAACACAACATTTTGTTAATCTTTTGATATATCCCCAAATAATTTTTTTTTTGTATTGTTTATTATTCCATTTCTTTTGAAAATCAACATTTTTTTTTTTCGCCATGTTGTTGTTTTTGTATATATATATACATATATTACATATATATACATATATTACATATACCCAAGATGTCCTCAAAATAAAATAAAACTACAAATCATGCGAAAATCAACCAAAAAAAACATTGAAACTTTTAAATTGCGTTCAACAGCGACGATATCTTCCTCCTATGTATATACGAAATATAAACTTTGTCGCATAATTTACAAAAGAATGGGCGATTCATTAATGATACTATACAATACTTTTTGGGCTGACAAATATAACGGTACATCCGTTCTAACGTAACAAAAACAAAAAAGCAAAAAAGCAAAAAAAAAAAAAACACATATGAATAAAAAGGATATTTATATATTGTGAATAATGAAAAGGTAAATTTCGAATATATTGGAAGAAAAAAAAAAAAAAAAAAAAAAATTATACACAAAAAGCCGCTGATCCAAAAGCGTACACAGAAATCCTTCATACTTAAACTTTGTATATCATATAACTTATACAGACCATAATTTTAAGTTATTTTTTTTTTTATTTTATATTCACCAGAAATAATATATACGCAATTAATATTAATATAATTCATTATAATTAAAACGTTTTTTTTTTCAGGATCAATTAAATGTCAAATATATTTTATAGATTTGACATTTCTAATTATATCTTATATTTATGAATCTATCGGTAATTGAGTTTCTATATATAAATCGAAAATTACATCTTTTTATATGGTTTCTTTTATTAAAATTAATAAATCCTTTTGAGTCATCCATGCTTTTTGCATGCCTTGTTCTAGATTACCTTTTGAGTATAGAGTAAAATGTAAGACTATTTAACAGGTATGTATATAGTTACGGGTCATGTCTTACTAAGAAATCATATATATACGGCAACGATTAGGCTGACACAAACTTCTAAATTTAAGGATTGTGAAGAGGAAAATGAATCCTTTGGAAAACGTTTTGTGTGATTGCCTCGCTGGTCAGAAATAAAAGATTTATATGTTTTTAGAGTGTCATCTTGTATATAACCTGGTCTGGAGTGAAGCAATATAAATAAATCTATGGATAAATTGGTGGCTGGGTAATGAAAGAAGTAAAATTGGTTGAAGTTTTTTTTTTTTTTTTTTTTTAAATCGGCAGAATTGTATAACAGGTCATTGTGACCTAGGATACATGGAGGTTTAGAGGTCTTTCTCAAATTCAAACCAACCAATCAAATGAATTGAATAATTAGCTAATGAACCAATTAAGCTATCTGTTGTATATGGATTAGTTTAGGAAGAATCACAAATATAGAAGATTCTTTATGCTCGCTATGTAAATGCACTTTCTCTGCATACTGAAAAAGTTGTTTGTTTCATACTATCCTCAGTACAAATATATAGAAGACATATATATCTTTGCGAGTTTTAAAGCTATTTTATGACAGATATAGCAGAAAAATTATAATTATAATTAAAATAAAAAAAAAAAATTAAGTTTTTCAATGTCATTTAGTTTTAATAGCAATGACCTTTTTCTACCAGATTACTTCAAAAATTGATTTGATGGACACATATATATGCCTAAGTAAATAGAACGTTTAAATATAATATTTATAATATTTGCATATATAATAACAAACAGTTTACGTTTTGTCTCTAGTATTAACATTAAACTTTGGCAAATGCCCAGTCACGTTACAATTAGATTTAATTTCTATTGCTGTTTTGTCCGCCAATGTGTTAAATTATTAGAAATTATAATTTTGGAGTTCGTTATGGAATCTCTATTAAAATTTTATTTTATATAAGTATATACATTTTTATTTTAATTATACTATATTTGCATAACGCAAATCGGTTATTAAACATTTATGGCCTACAATCGTTCTAAACAATTAATTTTGGTAGATGATGGGACAGGAAAAGCGCAGACTTATTGTAAATAGATGTAAAATGATGGATCATTTAGATGTTTGTGTTGAAGGCAATAAATAAATGAATCTGGTTGGATGTCATTATTTTAAATTCATCGGTAACGTGAAAATTAAATTCCGTAAATGTGCAAGTAATGGACAATTATGTAGAACAATATTTTTTTTTGTCTGGTATATAGATATGAATCAAGTTATTATATTGAATATTAATTTGAGGAAACATTTTTATTATTTCTATAATTGTTTTCTGATAATTATTATTGACAGAATGACTCTAATCTCTAGTTTAAATCGATTTGAATGGGTGACTATAGTTTCCATTTTTTACATATGGAAAACTCTATTTGCCTTATCAAGTTTTCTGTTGTAAATAATGAATTCCAGTTTAATTTCCTCTTTAAATTTACCAATAATCAATCAAATTTTATTAATTCTTGGAAGTATATTAAGCTGGGTATTCTTTTTCTCTTAGAAAATAGAGGGCTTACTTTGAGTTCATTAAGATTCCATACTTAAATTTGATTGTATATCCAGATTTTGATTATGCCCGTACCATATATTATTTTTATACCAATCCGCCGGTGTTACAAATATAGAAATGAACCAATTATAGCTCTATACCTAATAATTATTTAGCATGTAGACATTTATCTGTGGTCATTATTATTTAAATGTTAATTGGAAAATATTATTTGTATGTTCTTAGTGACATTATAATAGAAAATCATCAGGTCATTATCATTATGGTCTTATATGACCTATAACATAATCAATTTATTGAATCGGGATCGTAATGTTGGTATATATTGAATATAATATGTTAAAAAAAAATTAACCCAGATTCATATTCGTTGGCTCGTGTACCCATTGTATATTTTGGGTTCGTAAATTATTCTATTACTGGAATGCAGTAAAACAATACATTACTTTTAATGCATTAGTTAATATTTATGTAATGCATTACTGCAGTATTATAGCAAATAATTTTGTGCTTGAAATTTTTCAGTAAAAAATTACTTGTAAAAAAGTGTAATGCATTTTTAAAATTTGAATTACTAAGTATGTATAATAAATACTGTATTACTTTTTCAATACATTATTTAACAAACTCTGGCGCGATATAATATGAATCTTTTGGTAATAAATACAAAAAAATTAAATTGTTTTTTTTTTTTATTATTTGTATATATATTTTCACAACAAAATTGAAAGAAAAATCGCTACAAAACAATAAAAAAAAAAACAGAAAATAAAAACTTTTAAAAGAAAATGAATAATAATAATGATAATATAAATATATATATATTTAAACTAAAAAAGATATAACATATTATACAATAAAGTAGACCGCATAGATACATATATATGTAACCCTGTTTAGGCTAAATGATTTATATTTTTAGATCAAACAAAAGGAGTTCGATATTATTTTTAGTTTTTTATATGTTATAAAATATATCTTAAAGATATTTATACAGAAATATATTATATTTATTTTAATATAATATTTATCGCGGTTTATACATATATACACATTACGCAGGGCCGACCTTCTCAATGTATGCGAGCCCGGATGCATAATTATTGTTTTTTTTAGAGACATCAACATAAAGGCGAGAAACACAATATCGCGTTACACGCGTACGTGCGTGCGTAAAACGTTGACAAGTTGTGTATAGAACCAATGGAAATATATGGAGTATAACTTTAAATGCAGTTTTGCTAACGCACGCATGATGTAGATCTATAGTTTCTACTTTTTATGAAGCGTATAAGCGTTGATATCTAATTTGACATCGAATTTTTTTTTTTTTTTTTTTTGTGAAATTGTTTTGGTTTATACTTTTAATAATATTCTTGATCGGAGGTAATTTTTAATCAGTTTTAATTTACTGAACGAACATTTTTATCGTAAATTATTATTTTAAAAAAAAAAATTGTGAAATATTTATATATAATTTTGTTAAAAATTAATCCTTTTAACGATAAAATTTCTTCAATTAAACAAATATTCGTTAACCACTCCATCTTTATTATTAAAATTTTTTTTTTATGAAATCTTGTGACTGGTTGTTTGGTTTAATTCAAACACATAGTGACAGTAGTGAACATTAAAAACGTTTAGAAGACAGGAACCCTCTAAGCAAGAATAATTTGAAATTTGGCAAATCATGAATAAAATGAGTACATATACAATAAATTAATATCTAATGAATTATTTTTATATGTTTTATTTCTTACTAATTCGTTGGTTTATGTAAAATATAATTTATATAATTTTTTTTTCTTCTCTCATATTGGGGGCCCTAGAAAAAGTAGGGCCCGGATGCTTTGTAACCGCTGTACTCCCCATACAGCGCCGGCCCTGCTTTATTGGAAATATAGAATAAAAGAGTTTTGATTATTGCAAATATTGTGATTTTATTTATTTATTTTATTTTGATTTGGTCATTTTTGTCCACGGATTTCTTATGTTTGTTTTACAACACATATTTATAATTTTTATATATATATATATATATATATATATATATAATATCCAGTGGCGTTTTATATGGGTGTGCACGGTACTATTATTACAGTGTTGGTTCATATTTTTTTGTAATGATAGTATAAAAAAGTAATTTTTATTTTGTTATAATAACAAATTAAATTTGAAATTTTGATACAGAACTAATTTTTAAATTTAACCCAAAATTTTATATTACGATACAAATTTTAAAATATAAATCAATTCGAAAACTGACTTGCTTCATTATATTATTTATAGTTTTCCAATGAACTAACTCTATAATTATAATAATGAAATCAATCTGATGTTTAGTGTAATATCATTGAAATAAGATAACAATTACTAATTATTTATGCATTATGTATAGATTTTGTGGAGCATTGAAGGTTTATTAATTGGATAAATATAAAATCTTAAAGCTATGAAAGGAAATCAATATATTTTTTAGTTGTTATATTTTGTTTTGTTTTTGATGTAAATTCAAATTTAATTAAAGGTTTTTGTATGAAATGAGAAATATGTTAATATCAAATATTTACTTAAACCAAAATTTTGAAGAAAAAAAATTCCGTTTTTAACATTTATTATTTATCAATCCAGGGCTGAGTTAACTCAGTTCTGGGCTGAGTTAATTACATATAGCTGCAAGAGTTAATTATTTTGAAATTATTTTTGAATTGTTTTTGTTAATTCAAATAATTCTTATTTAATTCATATAATTCGAATTATTTTACGTAATGTATATTATTTTAATTAATTCATATATACAAAAATAATGCATTAATAAAACAAGTAATGCATTATTTTAATTCAAATTGAATTATTAAAATAATGCTAATAAAGTTCAAAATGCATTACAAAAATAATGCATTATTTAATAACTCTGATCGCTGGTATACTCTTGTCCAGCTATAATGGTAAACTCATTTATTATTACAATGAGTTTTACTTTAAATTGTTACCTTTTTGTAAACCCAACTCTATATTTATATGTAAATTATACTAGAGTTAAACTAAAATTTTTGATTATAGGATATAGCTGTCATTCATAATACTTCAGGTCATAATAATTTTAAAATCTCAAAAAAATAAAAAAAATTGTTTATACCTCAATCATTTTGAATAATGTTTTATATACATAGATTCCTTTGTGAAATAGAAAATTCGCATTTATGTTTATTAAACGTCAATTATATCAAAAAATATTATCACTAACTTGAAGTGCAGAAAAAGTGCATTTTTTTTAAATTGAGGTTTTAATCGTTTAATGTAAAATTGCAACAGGAGTAATTATCAGGGTTGCAAACCGGTTCATGAACCGAACCAAAAAACCACTGAACCTCCCATATTTTTGCGAACCAAAACCGAACCAAAACCAAACCACTTTTAAAATGAATTGGGCGAACCAAACCAAAACCAAACCATTTCTTAAAATAATTCTGAAACCGAACCACAAATCAACTTTATACATGATGGTGTATGGTTTGGTTCATATTTAATTTATTTTTTAACATTTTAATTTTATTTAAACATAACTAATAAAAAACAAAAAACTATGAGTCGCGAATCGAAAGTCATGGAGATAAAATTTTCTTATTTAAGATGTACATTTAATTTTTAATATTAGATTGTCATTATGACCAGCAATTATAAGATATTTTTTAATATTTTTAATTTTATTAAACTTGTCAAGTCAATATTGCTTACAAATCATATGATTATTATTTGAAATTGGGCATCTATGTATGTATATTCTATTTTTAATACTGATTCATAGATAAGCACTTTAATAAATTTTCCTGATTGTATATTAATAATTTTATTTTTAACTAATCTGAACCAAAACCGAACCAAAACCAAACCAAAAACCATAAATAATAATATTTCTTGAACCAGAACCGAACCAAAACCAATTTTTGAAATTTTAAGAACCCCAACCAAAAACCAAAACCAGAAATTAAAATTAACCTTGAACCAAAACCGAACCACATTGAAAAAACTTTTGGTTTGCAACCCTGGTAATTATTATTGTTGGATTTATGTTGGTTTGTGTATTTGATATAATGGTAGAACACTTTACTACATTAATATTTAGTTTATCATTTTATTTATATATTTTTATTTTCTTAGTATAGGATAATAATAAAGTAAAATGAATGAGAAATATAAAATAAAAATAAAATAACCAAAACTAGTTGAGATAATACCATAATCTCCAATTCGATAATATACCTGGTGTAACATTTTAAAATCATATCATTCTTAAGGAAAAAGTCGAAAATTAGATACATATTATATGTAAAATATCGAATTTAGTGTCATTTAAATAATATTTTATTTAATATTGACCTTTGAAAATCTAAATAAAAATTGTTTTTATCTTACTTTTCAATTTCAATTTATTTCAATTAAAGTTTTCTAAAAATGCTAAAAATAAAATAATTTTCTAAAAATGCAACTATGTATAATTATTATATTACATTCATTATTAGCCTAGGCACTAAAATTAATTGTCGTAATTTTTTTTATTCTATTAATTATAGAATAGCTTCAATTTTAAATTTATTTTATATTAATTCTATTTCTGAAAATTTTAATATCGAATAGGTAGCGACATCTATTATAATTATGGAATAAAGACCATCAGTTGGATTAATGAAGGTTGTGTTATCAACTATTTATTATTCATCGCCTGATTTCATATTTCAACTCCGATTTTGATCTTTATAAATAGCATACTATAGCAGCTGCTGTACTCACATATCATGTTCATGACTACGGTGTTGTAATGGAAACCATCAATAATGCTGGTTGTTATTATAAAATATAGAAAATATTTTTTTTTAGTTTATCATTAGAAGGTTTTGATTTTAGGATAAAATAAGATAAATTAATACAGTGTGCGCTATCTGTTTGATATAAAACGAAGCACTGACAATTTTTTAATTTTTTACGTTGTAAATACCGAAAAAGGTTAAGAAATAATAATTTTCTTAAAATTATTATTTCTTAACCTTTTTTCGGTATTTACAACGTAAAAAATTAAAAAATTGTCAGTGCTTCGTTTTATATCAAACAGATAGCGCACACTGTATTAATTTATCTTATTTTATCCTAAAATCAAAACCTTCTAATGATAAACTAAAAAAAAATATTTTCTATATTTTATAATAACAACCAGCATTATTGATGGTTTCCATTACAACACCGTAGTCATGAACATGATATGTGAGTACAGCAGCTGCTATAAGCTATGCTATAGTATGCTATTTATAAAGATCAAAATCGGAGTTGAAATATGAAATCAGGCGATGAATAACAAATAGTTGATAACACAACCTTCATTAAGAAGAAAGTAAATTCATAAAGTTTTATTTTATGGAAAACATTTTGTCATTTCCTTGCAAAATTACAGAAATGGTACAAATATTACAGGAGGTGTGTGAAAAAAATCAAAATTTCCTTGTAAAAACCTTATTTTTTGGTATTTTTCAAAAAAAAATAAAAAAAATCGGTTTTTTTATATTCTGTTAAAAAATAATATTAATAAATAAAGTAAATTTAATAAAACATTGAACATTTTTCATTTTCTTACAAAATTACAGAAATGGTACACAAATTATACAGGAGGTGTGTGAAAAAAATCAAAAATTCCTTGTAAATACCTTGTTTTTTGGTATTTTTCAAAAAAAAATAAAAAAAATCGGTTTTTTTATATTCTGTTAAAAAATAATATTAATAAATAAAGTAAATTTAATAAAACATTGAACATTTTTCATTTTCTTACAAAATTACAGAAATGGTACACAAATTATACAGGAGGTGTGTGAAAAAAATCAAAAATTCCACGTAAATACCTTGTTTTTTGGTATTTTTCAAAAAAAAATAAAAAAAATCGGTATTTTTATATTCTGGTAAAAAATAATATTAATAAATAAAGTAAATTTAATAAAACATTGAACATTTTTCATTTTCTTACAAAATTACAGAAATGGTACACAAATTATACAGGAGGTGTGTGAAAAAAATCAAAAATTCCACGTAAATACCTTGTTTTTTGGTATTTTTCAAAAAAAAATAAAAAAAATCGGTATTTTTATATTCTGGTAAAAAATAATATTAATAAATAAAGTAAATTTAATAAAACATTGAACATTTTTCATTTTCTTACAAAATTACAGAAATGGTACACAAATTATACAGGACGTGTGTGAAAAAAATCAAAAATTCCACGTAAATACCTTGTTTTTTGGTATTTTTCAAAAAAAAATAAAAAAAATCGGTATTTTTATATTCTGGTAAAAAATAATATTAATAAATAAAGTAAATTTAATAAAACATTGAACATTTTTCATTTTCTTACAAAATTACAGAAATGGTACACAAATTATACAGGAGGTGTGTGAAAAAAATCAAAAATTCCTTGTAAATACCTTGTTTTTTGGTATTTTTCAAAAAAAAATAAAAAAAATCGGTTTTTTTATATTCTGTTAAAAAATAATATTAATAAATAAAGTAAATTTAATAAAACATTGAACATTTTTCATTTTCTTACAAAATTACAGAAATGGTACACAAATTATACAGGAGGTGTGTGAAAAAAATCAAAAATTCCACGTAAATACCTTGTTTTTTGGTATTTTTCAAAAAAAAATAAAAAAAATCGGTATTTTTATATTCTGGTAAAAAATAATATTAATAAATAAAGTAAATTTAATAAAACATTGAACATTTTTCATTTTCTTACAAAATTACAGAAATGGTACACAAATTATACAGGACGTGTGTGAAAAAAATCAAAATTTCTTTGTAAATACCTTATTTTTTGGTATTTTTCAAAAAAAAAATAAAAAAAATCGGTATTTTTATATTCTGGTAAAAAATAATATTAATAAATAAAGTAAATTTAATAAAACATTGAACATTTTGCATTTTCTTACAAAATTACAGAAATGGTACACAAATTATACAGGAGGTGTGTGAAAAAAATCTAAAATTCCTTGTAAATACCTTGTTTTTTGGTATTTTTCAAAAAAATAATAAAAAAAATCGGTTTTTTTATATTCTGTTAAAAATTAATATTAATAAATAAAGTAAATTTAATAAAACATTCAACATTTTTAATTTTCATACAAAATTACAGAAATGGTACACAAATTACAGGAGGTGTGTGAAAAAAATCAAAATTTCCTTGTAAATACCTTGTTTTTTGGTATTTTTCAAAAAAATAATAAAAAAAAATGGTACACAAATTACAGGAGGTGTGTGAAAAAAATCAAAAATTCCTTGTAAATACCTTGTTTTTTGGTATTTTTAAAAAAAAAAATAAAAAAAATCGTTTTTTTCTTGTAAATACCTTAAAAAAAATCGGTTTTTTTATATTCTGTTAAAAAATAATATTAATAAATAAATTAAATTTAATAAAACATTGAACATTTTTCATTTTCTTACAAAATTACAGAAATGGTACACAAATTATACAGGAGGTGTGTGAAAAAAATCAAAATTTCCTTGTAAATACCTTGTTTTTTGGTATTTTTCAAAAAAAAATAAAAAAATCGGTATTTTTATATTCTGGTAAAAAATAATATTAATAAATAAAGTAAATTTAATAAAACATTGAACATTTTTCATTTTCTTACAAAATTACAGAAATGGTACACAAATTATACAGGAGGTGTGTGAAAAAAATCAAAATTTCCTTGTAAATACCTTGTTTTTTGGTATTTTTCAAAAAAATAATAAAAAAAATCGGTTTTTTTATATTCTGTTAAAAATTAATATTAATAAATAAAGTAAATTTAATAAAACATTCAACATTTTTAATTTTCATACAAAATTACAGAAATGGTACACAAATTACAGGAGGTGTGTGAAAAAAATCAAAATTTCCTTGTAAATACCTTGTTTTTTGGTATTTTTCAAAAAATAATAAAAAAAAATGGTACACAAATTACAGGAGGTGTGTGAAAAAAATCAAAAATTCCTTGTAAATACCTTGTTTTTTGGTATTTTTAAAAAAAAAAATAAAAAAAATCGTTTTTTTCTTGTAAATACCTTAAAAAAAATCGGTTTTTTTATATTCTGTTAAAAAATAATATTAATAAATAAATTAAATTTAATAAAACATTGAACATTTTTCATTTTCTTACAAAATT